>PVIU01014212.1:0-52871 GCA_004026605.1 Ondatra zibethicus | reverse complement strand
CAATGGAAGAATGGATCAAGAATACTACTCAGCAGTAAAAAACAAGGACATCTTGAATTTTTCGTGCAAATGGATGGAAATAGAAAACACTATCCTTAGTGAGATAACCCAGACCCAAAAAGATGAATATGTTATGTGCTCACTCATTAGTGGACTCTAGCCATAAACAAAGGACATTGAGCCTATAGTTCACAAGCCCAGAGAAGACAAATAGCAAGGTGAACCCAAAGAAAAACATATATAGATCCTCCTGGAAATTGGAAGCAAACAAGATAGCCATGCAAAAGTTGGGAGCAATGGGGGTGAGGGTAGAGGTGGGAGGTTGGGGGAAGGGGACAGTGAGAAGAAGAAGGGAGAAGGGAAGGACTGGGGAGAGCTTGGGGCAGTGGGATGGTAGAGATTGGGGAAGGGCAGATATTGGAGCAGGGAAGAAGATATCTACACTAAGGGAGCCATTTTAGGTTTGGCAAGAGACTTGGCTCTAGAGGGGATCCCAGGTGTCCATGCAGATGTCCCCTGCTAGGTCCTTGGGCAGCAGAGGAGAGGGTGCCTGAACTGGTCTTGTCCCATAGGCACACTGATGAATATCTTGATTATCACCATAGAAATTTCATCCGATGGATGGAGATAGAGACAGAGACCCACTTCCACATCAGAGCACTGGACTGAGCTCCCAAGGTCCAGTTGAAGAGCAGAAGGAGGGAGAAGATGAGCAAGGAAGTCAGGTCCACGAGGGGTTGGTCCACCCACTTGGACAGCGTGCCTGATCTAATGGGAGCTCACCAAATCCACCTGGACCGGGACTGAACGAGCATGTGATCAAACCAGACTCTCTAATGTGACTGCCAATGGGGAAGGACTGAGAAGCCATCAATAATGGCACTGGGATTTGTCTCTACTGCATGTACTGGCTTTTGGGGACCCTAGTTTACTCGGATGCACAGCTTCCTAGGAGGGATGGAGTGGGAAGGGCCTTGGACTTCCCACAGGGCAGGGTATCCTTCCCTCTCTTAAAGATGGAGGGGGAGGGAGGAGTTTTAGTGGGGGAACAGGAGGGGAATGGGAGAAGGGGGGGAAGTGTAAATTTTTGAATGGAAAAATTAAAAAATAAAGAAAGAAATAAAAAAGAAATGTCTCTATGAAAACTTTTTTTCTCAGGACATCTGAAGTAAGATCATGACACCAATGAAAGCCTGTTTGAAGAAAGGAAACAGTTTGAATTTTGTCAAGTGATCATAAAGGAGCTGAGGGAAAAGGTGTACTTCTAGGATGCTGCAATGCTTTAGAGATGGCCTGAGCCCAACAGTCTGCTCATCCCCGCCTTTAAAAGTCACCTTTCTCTTGCACAGTAAGAAAACAGAGGGTTTTTTGTACTGTTTTTGTATATCCAGAGGCACACCTATCTCTCTCTCTCTGCCCTGAACTTACTTGAAAGAAAGATATAACTTGGATTTGATATAACTCAACTCAACATTCCAGAGAATTTTAAGCATGTGTCTATTTCCCTATAATTTAATATTTATAAGAAATGAAAATTTAACTCTGTCTCTCTTGCACACACACACACACACATACACAAATCTGTTTTATTTTTAATTTCATGTATCCAGCAAATATTGAGTGACTACTATGTACAGGAAAACACAGTATCTGATTAAATTTAAGGATGAAGTTCATTGATGAATGAATTAGCTTAAAGCAGCCTTTTCTAAAAGAGAGGAGCAAGTGTGCCATAAGAATGTTCAACTTAGAGTTTAATTTTCCATAGCTTCATGATTTTGGTGTAGCATGTGCATCTACTGCTTGACCTTGCACCAGCTTACATTTCCCTCTCCTAAAAGCCATGGCAACAGTTTTGCAGATTTGTTTACTCAAGTTCTTTCTAGGTCGGAAGTAGCAGTTCCTTTGTGCTTTGTTTTGTGTTTGTTCTTTACTAATACTTCTTTAAAATAAGTAAGTAAATAAGTGCATTCTGATTAACCCACACATAACATCACACAGTTACTTTCATGAAGCTACTCAAATTCTCACCAAGTCCCAAATTATGCTTCTCAGTGAACATCTATACAGTTAGAATGGCTATTCTGAGGCAGTAGAATTTACTCAGGGTTTTGAATCTTATATTACTCTGTCATGGTACCATGAAGCAAAATTGAGGGCAAGGTTATACTTTTGAAGATGATTTTAAAAGTCTCTTGAGGTCATGTTGGCTGCAACGGTTTTGCCGTAAAAGGTGTTTGGAACTCTGCTGAAGTGCTGCCGAGAAGCTTTGTGCTAGTGACAATTCAACCCTCTGAGGCTGCTCATTCTTGCCCCCACCCCTCAAAGCATGCTAGGTGATATGAAAGCCTGCATGCATGTTCAGCTCCATTTCCCCTCCCTCCTCCTCCTCCGCTCCTTCTCCTTCACTTGCTCAGTATGTGTAACATGAAGCTAATTTGTACTAGCAGATATTTGACTAGAGCCACAGATAGAGAATCCAGGTTGTTCTTACTGAAACAAAGCATGGACTTAACATTAAACCTAAATAAAACAAACCTAAATCTAAAATGCTAAGAAGGAGTGAGAGAGAGAAAGAGGAGGAGAGAGAGAGAGACTGCCCCAGTGGCTAAGAATTAGTTTCTCAACCCAAAATCAAGTAACAATCCCATTGAGATTCTTTAATGGGATTCTGTTATACTGACTGAAAAGTTGCACCAGGCTACACTCTCTGGACACCTCTTCTGTTTGCTTAGAATTGGATGCCAGTCTCTCTTCAATAGTCCTTTCTTCTAGTGGGACTAAATTACTGTTTCTCAATTTCAAGACTCTACTCCTGCTATTTGTTTATTTAATTTATTCATTTACTTAATTTCCTTTGATACATCTGCCAACCTCACTAGACAGTAGCCTGTCTTTTGCCGCCTTCCTCCTTGGCTCACTCCTCTGTCACACAGTGTCTCCAGGGCTCCATGTACCCTTCTGTCTTATAAGCCCAATGTGTCCACTGTGTTTGAAAGAATTCATCCATCCAAGGGTTGCCATTCTTCCTATACATCTTAAGTTCATGTAGATGACAACACTGAAGCCTCAGTGACAAGATGAAGGTTAAAATTCTTTCTTAATATATGTATCACCAACTGGGAAATATGTAAATTTCTGTTATTTTATTAACTGTTATAAAATCAATATATTATGCCCCAAAATAAATAATTTAATAGTAATATGAAAAGCCAAATGAGGTTAACCAAGGAGAAAAACAATAGACTATTTGATTAGGCACACACAGTTCCCAGGACTTAATGTACTGATACACATTTTTGAAGTAATATACTCTTAGAAATATGAATCTAAGTGCATACAAAACACTCTTCAAGAAAAAATTATAAATAAATATTATTTTAAAAAACATATTCGTGAATTTCACAACATAGAAAAAATTATTTAAAAGTATGTATAAATGTTATTTTGGGTAGATGGAGACCCTAATATCACTTTTACTTAGTCAATTTAGAAGTCCTATTTAGGCTTCTTCAGTAAAATAAACTGAAATTTGATTTGCCTGTGGGCTTTATGACTCCTGTGTCCCAGAAGATCTCTGTCTTCTGCACACTTCTATTCTGGGGAAAATGTTGTGGGATGCTGAAGAACTAACTAAACACAAAGCACTTGATGCTAGCTACTTACAGAACAGGACTGGATAATGTGTGTGGTCGGTGCAGTACTCAGTAGAAGCCAGATCATCTAACATTGTTTCTCACACAGTCCACTATTAGCATGAAAAGAGTCCAAGAAAGTCTTCTATATAAAATGGATATATGATGTGGTTTTATAACCACTAAATTACAGACATTAGCACTACAAAATAATACAATTCAGGAGACTAATAAAACATTCTGGTATTTTGGCCTCCTGACAAATATAGAGAACACACGCAATCAAGAAAGAGAAACAGCTAGGGTTATAATTCCCACCCCACCCAATCATCTGCCTGTGCCTGACTCAACAGGACCTGAGTGATAACACAAGTATCGCACATGGCTGCAGGGTTCGTTCTTCCTCTTCCTGTTTATGCTGTCAGTGATGAAATGCTGAGTTGTAATGTTCTTGTATTTAAGCACTGCTCAGCGTTTTCTCTCTTCCCTCACATCCATGTTAGCTTTTTCCTTTAATTATCTTGATGTTATTATTCTTGGCAAGGCTGCCCTCTCCATTATGGTGTGTTTACCTTCCAAATGATCCCCACTTCCTCTTTATCTTTGTGAGCTTGTTTCCACTTCTCACTCCATCTTCTCGGTTCCCCTCTTTGCCATTTCTTACTTTCACAGCTTGTTCCTTTTCCTGTCTTAAAGTCCTTCTGTCAACTTTCACCCCAACCCTCTCACCCCTTTGGAATAACAAGTTATTTCCTCTTTCATTTCCTCTTACAGAAGATGTTTTTGGACCTGTTCCATAAAAATCTTCGGTGTGAAAGCCTACCCATGTGGTTCTGTTTCCGCTGGGCACCTTTCCCGTGGTGTTTCGTTGGCTCAACGCCCTTGGCCTTCACACTAAGTTAAGTCTGGCTCTGTCAGTCACGTTCCTTACCCAACCTGAATTCCAGGCCAGCTGAGCTTGGGAGAGGACGACTGAGGAGTCTTGCTCCCTCTGGCAATGGATTAGTGTTTCAAAGAATCTATTTCAAGAAGTGTATCTGAGGTATGAAAATCTAAACATTTTTATTTTTGCCCGCGAAAGTTTTCAAAGGGAAGGGCTGCTGAGTCAGCAGTATTTGCCACAGCTGCAATACGTTTCTCAATTTATAGCGTAAGTGTATATTTAATTCTTTATAAGTCATCCAATGGAAAGAGAGGTGGCTGTATACATGCCAGAAGAAAAAAATACTTAAGCAAAAACGACTTTTCATTTAAAAATGATTGAAACTTTTAATCATGTTAATATGTCCTTTAATGGGTGCAGGAGTGTTACTATCCATAAGAGCTCATAAAATAAGCTAAAATTTTACCATTCCTTGTTTCAACTTAGTGTTTCCCTTTAATCTGATAAAAATTTCTTTGAAGACTCAATAAAGAGCAAACTTTTAATCCTATTTCTTGTAAGGTAATGTCAATTTGGCACAGTAACAAACCCATGGAAGAAGAAAAGACTTAAAGGGCAGAGACTCATTTGTGAACAATTGCCAGGAACCCATCAATCCACAGCACAAGCCCCAGTCTTGAGAGTCAGACACCACATGGAACAAAGGCAGGGGCACGGACCACTCACACTCTCTCTCCAGGCTGTAGAGAACACACACTCCCTTGTTTGAAGTTGAACAAAATGATTTGAAAAACATCCTGCAGAGCACAGGAAATGAGCAGCTTCAGGAAGAGGGAGGTAGATTTGCATTTACAGTTGCTGGCCTCTAGAGCAGGGACCAGGTACTTTCTCTCCTATCATCACTCCTTATGAGAATTAAATAATTTATCAAAATAAGTATACCCATTATACTTACCATGATTTTTATGATTTCTAGTTAATTCTGTTATGAACTTGGTTTAATGTAAGCTTATAATAATTAGGCTTTTGTGTTCAACATTTAATAATTATTTTGTAATCAAAAATACAAAATAGGACTAAATGCAACAGTTTCTCAAAATAGACACTACAAACTACACACATCATTTAATGTTGACCAGAAGGTTGAAGAATTTACCAGGTTTTCCATCAATATAATAATATTAATTCTAAGTTATGAGAAACTGATGTTCTGGTTGGAGAGATAGCTCAGCCATTAAAGTCTAGGCTCACAACCAAAATTATAAGAGAAACTCATGTTCTAATATTTTATAACAAATGGCTTTGTCTCTCTTCTCCCACACATAAATCTCATTTCACTATTAATAAAATTTGTATTTTAACAATAATTATGCTAGTATCAATAGGTAGATGATAGCAGATGATGATGATAGGTGACTGATGATAGACAGATGACAGATAGATAGACAGACAGATGACAGATAGATGATAGATAGGTAGATAGACAGATGATAGATAGATAGATAGATGATAGATTGATAGATAGATAATAAGTTGACTTTCTTGAGGAAAATCATAGCAAGATTTTTAAACTTACTTTTAACATATTGCTTAAGTTGATTTCCTGCCATGAGAAATTTCCCTCCCTAACCTAAGATGATAAGCATTACCTAAACCTGAGTTTATTTTGAGGTCACATTATCACCATATGCTGTCATTACTACTCGAGGTAACTTAATAGAGTAGGTCAGATTTTTCCCACAAAACTCTAAAGCTATTTGTTTAATTTTGTCAAGCAGATAGCCATCCTAATAAAGTATGTATGTGTCTTTTAATCAAAGTGTTCTTGAAAATAATCTATTAAAATAACTCAAAGTTGTATCTAAACTGGCTCTTCAAAGAGAAAAAAGTTGAACTTTTTCATTAAAGTGGTGAACTTGAAAACTTTCTTTTTCACACACACATCCAAACTGTTCTGATGAAACAAGTATCCAAAGAACAAAATTTCCAAGGCTTACACTGAATCAGACACTGAAACTGAATTTCCCTTTGTTTTCAAGGCAATTTGTCTATCCCTATTTAGAGAAGCAAAAAAGAGAAATAACTTCTTACCAGCACTAAGTACCTTTAAAGTCATGAAACACAAGGCCCCTTTGGACCATCTCTCCTCTTTCTCACTCTCTCACTGCCAGTAAAGGCTTTTAAAAAATGGAAAGGAATATCTTTATGTTCTTCCTAAGTGTTCCCCACTGCCTCCTTCTTTTTGATGGGTAGGTTGGTGCAACCGTCAGCAGTCCAATTCTCAATCAGCACATTTTAAACTACACTGCAAAGAAGAAAAGAAAAGAGTGGGTGTGTTGGAATCTGGAGAGCTGACCACACTGGCTTCAAATTTGCTAATTGAAACACAGCTCCCTTGAGCCATTGTTCCAAGACTTCCATGCCTGTAAGTGTGCCTAAGGAGTTTGGAGCCAGAAATATAGTGAGGCAAGAAATACCAAATGCTCAGATGAGAGTAGTGGACCTCAGAATGTTTTCACAATGATGACCAGCCTCTTTCTGATGGGTAGAGTGTTCTCTTTAGTCTTGAATTGAAAGTATAGTCCTGTCATCAGACAGCAGTTTAGAATTCAGTAAACACTGTTTCTTCATTTACAAAACACAGACCTTTCTGTTGCTGCATAGGTTAGTTAAGACAAGCTGGGTGTAATAAAAGAAACTGGCCTATAGCTGGTGCATTAATCAGCTCTTACTGTGGGAAATGGAGAGAGCAGAAAGGAAGCCCCAGGGAGGGTAAGGGGTTACTCTGTGCTCACAGTTTTGTAGGCTTTAGTTCCAGGTAGCTTTTAACCTATGCCAGTAATAAGCTGTCTTGATCACCATAGCTTTGAAACCCAGTCCTCTAACTCCTTCAACCTTGATCTTTCATAATTTTTTTTCTTCTAGACCCTCTTCTCTTCTACAAAACTTACAGAATTGGCTATCTCCTCCAAAAGGAGAAGGTACCCATTGTAATGTTAATGGGAACTGGACTATCTCTAGTCAGACACGGGGAGAAGTGACGTACCTATAGTACTGACCAAGTCTCTGTGAACAAGGAACGAATATCCTCTATTTGGGTTTTATTTTTAGTTAACTACTATATGCCTCGTTTTAGTATATTTAAAAAAAAACTTTTACACCAGGTGGTGGTTGCATACGCCTTTAATCACAGCACTCTACTTAGGAGGCAAAGGCAGGAATATTTCTGAAGTGCAAATTCTAATTGGTCTTATTTATAAAAACCTGGAGTCAGATATTAGGAGGTGGAAGTTGAAAGATCAGAGAAGTAAAGTAGCCAGACACTAGTTCTTACCTCAACAAAATCCTCAAACCTAATGGGGTATCCTGTCTCTACAGGTCCTCAGACTGAATACTTTCTCTATGAAACCTCAGACCAAATACCTTGAACACCTGTCTCCTCCCACCTTATATTCCTCTCTCTGCCCAGCCATATCCATTCCTGTCTTTACCTCCCTAGTGTTGGGATTAAAGACATGTGATTACTAAGTACTGGGATTAAAGGTGTGAGCCACCACCACTTGGCTTTGTTTCTCTTTTAGACTGATTCAATCTCGTGTACCCGAGGGTGGCCTTGAACTCACAGAGGTTCATCTGTTCATCTGTCTTCTAAATGCTGGGATTAAAGGTGTGTGCCACCACTGCCTGGCCTCTATGGCTAACTCCACACTCTGATCTTCAGGTAAGCTTTATTTATTACAATAAACAAACTTTATTTGTTAGATTACAAACAAAATATCACCACAGATCTCTGAAAGTTTTAAACCAGCCTGGTCTATAGAGTGAGTTCCAGGACATCTAGGACTACATGGAGAAACACTGTCTTAAAGAAATTTTTTTTTGCTATCCTTTTTAGAATTAAGGTCTTGAACATAAGTTTCAAAATGTCTTTCTACTTACTTTGTGGATTTTCATATGCTTATTTCTGGCTCTAAAATTTTATTTTCAAAGGATTCTGTGATAATATATAAATACAAGTAATTTTAAATATTGACTTCATGTTCTATGACTTTATTAAATCATTTATAGACTCTGGTAGACTTTTATGTAGTTTTTGAAATGTATTACTATAAAGTACAATTTCATGAGTTGGCTTTTAATATTTTGATCTTTAAATGCCACAATGATTAGATTTTCTGTTGAATTTACATAAAATGTGGTCATTTGGGAAGAAGAAACCTTAAGTGAGAAATTCCCCACACCTAGTTGGCCCGTAGGTAAGCCTATAGGGTAGTTTTTGGATTAATGGTTGATGTGTGAGGGCCTAGCCACTGTAGATAGTACCTGAGTAGGGCCCTGGAGGATATAAGAAAGCAGGTTGAGCAAGCCAAGTAAGCAGTGTCCTCCATGGTTCCTGCCTCAGTTCCTGCTCCGGGAACTGCATCTCCTGCCTTGACTTCCCTATATAATGAGCTGCAATATGGTAATGTAAGCAAAATAAACCCTTTTCTCCCCCAGGTCGCTTCTGGTCATGCTACTCTATGACAACACTGGAGAGCTATCTAAGACGAGCTTCACATTCTTTTGCTTGTTTAAACTATTGCAGTAGCTAGGACCTCTAATGCAATGTCACCTGGGACCTGAGACAAGCAGCCGTGAAAATGAACACCCATGCTTTGTTTTTCATTGTAGGCTAAATTTGTACAGATTTTCCATTAAGTTTAATATTAAGTAGGTATGGTTTGTTTTGTGTTGTGTCGTGCGGCAAGATTATTTTTAAACACATTGATTCTTCTACTCTTTGTGCATATCCTCTGTTACAGATCTGTTAATAATGAAGCCTCTCAATTTTTACTTATAAATCCTGTTTGCACACAGCTGTCTCATGTGTGTGTGTCTGTGTGTGTGTGTGTGTGTGTGTGTGTGTGTGTGTATGTATGTATGTATGTGTCTGGTGTGGAAAGTCCTTCTGTATATGTGTTGATTTGGCCTATGGCAGGGCAGAATAGAGTAAGGTGGGAATGCCAAGCAGATAGAGGAGGAAAGAAGGTGGAGTCATGTAGCTACCAAAGGAGACAGATGACCTGGAACCTTACCAGTAAACCACGAGCCTCATGGTAAAAAGCAAAATAATAGGAATGGGTTAATTTAAGATGTAAGAGCTAGCTAGAAATATGGGAAGCTATTGCCTAAACAGTATTATAATTAATCTAGTTTTGTGTGATTATTTTAGGTCTAGACAGCCAGGAAATGAACAAGCAGTCTCCACCTACATGTGCTGGTGTGTGTGCCTGTGTGTGTGCCTGTGTGTGTGTGTGTGTGTGTGTGTGTGTGTGTGTGTGTGTGTGTGTGTGCATGGCTATGTGTGTGTGTCTCTGTGTGTGTCTGTGGTGTGTTGTTGGGATTAAAGGTGTGTACCACCACACGCACCGTGTGGATGACTGAGAGAGCTTGGTGTTACAGGAGAGAGGGCCTGCTTTTTGGTCCTGGCCGCCTGGCTCCCAGCCACAGAGCTAGCTTAATCCCAAAAATAACCACACGGAAATTGTATTAATGAAATTACTGCCTGGCCCATTAATTCTAGACTCTTATTGGCTAATTCTCACATTTTAACCCATCTCCATTAATGTGTATTGCCACTTGACTGTGGCTTACCGGCATGAGTCTAACCAGCATCCATCTCAGGCAAGAGAAACGTGGCGTCTGCCACACTACCTTCTTCCCAGCATTCTGTTCTGTCTCCTCCACCCACCTAAGGGCTGCCCTATCAAAAGGCCAAGGCAGTTTTCTTTGCCTTTTCAATGAAAGCAACACAAATACAAAAGAACCTCCTACACCAGCTTGGGAAGTAATTCTGAGCAGAAAAGAATAGAGTAAAGCATGGCTTCTTGGTAGCAGAAATTTCTCAGGTCTGCTCTGCTTGCTAGAGACAAGCACTCTCATTTAAGAGAGGCTTCCTGACTCAGCTTTAGCTGCAAAACCCTGCAGCTCTTTAAGAGGTCCTGCCACAAAACAGTTAAATGGTGTTAATAAAAGCTGACTGCATGCTTTTTGGTTTTCAGTGATAGCAGGAAAAAAGCTACACCATTTTAAAATGCTGGCTTTCTGGGGCGTTCTGCCAGTGCAAACTCTGGCTCTTTGGGGTAGTAGGTCTGGCTACAGAGAGAGCATTTGAGTGTTGTTTGTGGACACACTGTTGCAGTTTGCTTGCTGGCAGGGACCTTGAAACACCATAGAGATGTGACAATGAGCATGGCTCCAGCCAGTACCTCTACCATGAGGCTGGAATTGCAGAAAGCTAAGAAATTGGCTGGATCTAGCCATCAAAGCCACAGCTTTAATCCTCTCCATTTTGCTTAGCAAATTAAAGACTCATGTGGTCAGAAAAAGAGAGAGAGATATAGTACAGAGAGATTCAAAGTCGAAGAAAACCTCTAAATGTTTTACAGTGTGTTAAATATATATGCAGGCTAAAGGTTAAAGTCCTTAAAATAAGAAAGAATGAAAGAGAGTAGTTGGGTGTGGTGGTACACACCTTGAATCCCAACACTTGGTAGATCGAGGCAGGCAGATCTCTGTGAGTTCAAGGCATGGTGGCACACGCCTTTAATCTCAATGCCTAGGAGGCAGAGGCAGACAGATCTTTGTGAGTTCAAGGTATGGTAGCACACACCTTTAATCCTAGCACTTGGGAGGCAGAGGCAGATGGATCTTTGTGAGTTCAAAGACAGCCTGGTCTACAGAGGGAGTTCTAGGACAGCCAAAGATATACAGAGAACCTGTCTCAAAAAGTAAAAGTAAAAAATAAAAGAAATAGAGGTTAATGTAAAGCCACATAAAGATGGAAAATACACAGAGAATCTTGATACTGTATGTTATCATGCTCTCTTTGAATTGTTTGAATGCTGAGGAAAGAGCAACAGCTGCCAAAAGACATTTGTTTATAAATGCTGCTAAACTAATCCAAGATAGGTATTTTGAAAATACCTTGACTTCAAAATTGAAGTCAAAAGGTATGTTACTTTGGAGAAGAGATTTTGCTTTTGTTTCCACAGGAAATGAGAGGCTGTGGGCTCATTCTCAGTTAAGAAAAATCAGATTTGATCAAGGAAGACCACCTGAGAAATCTACGGTAGGAACAGATGGCCTAGATGTCTGAGTTCTACATCCAGAACAGATTCAAGACTGCTGCCTGATCAAGCCTCACAGGATACTCCAGTCAGGAGTTAGTCATAATTCTAAATTTTCTTTAGGTCCCCATAAGATTATCAGCACCACAACCAGCAGGAAGTAGCCTGGAATACTATGCCCACATTCGAGAAAAATGAACTATGGATATTTTCCTTTGTTTAAAAAAAAAAGAGGGGGAAGTGGTGTGGGACAATTCTGTAGTCTGTCAATTATATTTTAAATAAACGCTGATTGGCCAATAGCCAGGCAGGAAGTGTGGGCAGGACAACTAGACAGGAAGTAGAGGTAGGGCAATGAGAACAGGAGAATTCTGGGAAGGAGGAAGCCCATTCCTCCCCAGAATGATGTGGGAATTCTGGGAAGGAGGAAGCCCATTCCTCCCCAGAAGATGTGACCTGCCCCACTGAAAAAGGTACTGAGCCATGTGGCTAACATAGATAAAATTAATGGGTTAATATAAGTTATAAGAGTTCATAAGAAGCCTGAGCTAAGGGGCCAATCAGTTTATAACTTATGTAGACCTCTGTGTGATTTTCTTTGGGGCTTACTGGCTGTGGGAACTGGGAAAGACAGAAACCCCAACAAGCAGGCCCTCATGTTACAGTATGTTTGTGCGTGTGTGTGTACCTGTGTGTGTGTATCTGTGCCTATGTGTGCATGTGTGTTTGCCTGTGTGCATACCTGTGTGTGTGCCTATATGTATGCCTGTGAGCATGTGCTTGTGTGTGTGTGCCTGTATGTGTGTCCCTCTGTGTGTGACTGTGTGCATGTGCCTGTGTGTGTGCCTGAGTGCGTGCCTGTGTATGTGTGTATGCCTGCATGCGTGTGCCTGTGTGTGTGCACCTGTGCATATATGCCTATGTGTATGCCTGTGTGTGTGCCTGTATGCATGTGCCTGTGTGTGTGTGCCTCTGTGTGTGCCTGTGTGCATGTGCTTGTGCACATCAGAGATTGACATTGAATGTCTTCCTCTGTCACCACTTGCCTTATTCTTTTGAGAAGAGTCTGTTGCTGACCCAGAAGCTTACCAGTTTAACTGGACAGTCTGACAAGCAAGCCCCAGGTGTCCTCCTATCTCTGCTTCCCTGACTAGTGTGACAGGAACACACCACTCCCTTCTGGCTTTTTAATGTGAGTTCTTGGAATCCAAATGCAGGTTCTTGTGCTTGTACAGCAAGACCTTTGCCCACTGGCACTCTTACTTCCAAGACTTTCTTCAGTACTTACTGAATTGAAGAAGGTGGATGTTATTTTTCTCTCTGACATTTCCTTGTCTACTGACTACCATTTCTCTGGCAAGATGTCCATCAGCATTCTTATCATTGCTCCTTACTACACACGTGATGCATCATTTCTCTCCCTTCCCTTTCCTCCCTTTCTCCTCTCTTCACTGTCTCTCTTACCCATCCCTTCCCACCACTCTCCTCCCAATGTCTTTAGGACCTTTATTTCTCATTATAGTTAGAAGTTGTTCTTTGCTTAGAGTAAGAAATTCTACATCAGTATTTTCCAATAGTTTCTTCTCTGCCTGTCCCTTCCTGCCTCCTTCAAGAGCTCTTGTATCTTTAGATGCATTTTCAACAGATCTTGAGACCCTGTTCTTTTCTTAACCATCCTGTTTCTCTCTATTCCTTGGTTTCAGTAATTTTATTCAGTTTCCTTGTTCACTGACTCTTTACTGATCAATAGAACAGTAGACCCAAAAAAGCCTTTTTCCTCCCCAGGTATCTTCATTTTTTCAGTGCTTTTGATTCACAGTGTTTTATGTTCCATATTGAGCTTCCCTGTTGTAAATTCCTTTTGATCATCATTTCTCTTAAATCCTTATAAAATTTAGTCTGCTAAATCTTGGCCATTTTAGTGTTTGTTTTGATTGACTTTTTCTTGTTTATGTGTTACAATGTAGTACCCCATCACTTATATTTATACATTTGTATTTTACACATACAAATCTTTACATAGTGTATATTGTTCTAATTTTGTTTCTGTTGCTATGATAAAACACCCTGAGCCACAAGCAGCCTGTGGAGTAAAAGGATTTATCTCATTTTATAATACCCAGTTCACACTCCATCACTGAGGGAAGTCAGAGCAGGAACCCAAGGCAATAACCTGGAGACAGAAAGCATGGAGGAACTCTGTTTTTTCACTTGCTTACTAAATCATGCTCGGCTAGTTTTCTTTTACAGATCAGCCCAGTGGCCTGGGGATGGTTCTGCCCGTAGTGGGCTGGACTTCCAATCATTAATCAAGACAATTTCTCACAGACATGACAGTTGGATAACTTCCTGGAAGGTTATTTTAACCTAATCATAATCGGTTTTAGACTTCATTGATGTAAAGCCTAAGAAACACTCTATTTGAATGTGTTCTCTAATTGAGAGTATGGCCCTTATTCTAAGATATGGCACTTACTCCTAAGGTCACAGATTCTGGGGGCCTCAGCTGCCTAGACAGAGGCTCAGTTTAACTTGTGAGTTAGAATCCCAGCGCTGTATTACTTAGAGGAGTTTTGCTTTACCTTCTACCTCTAGCCATTCTTTGCTGGACTTCCAGAATCTTAATCTTACACATAAATGTCCCAAGCCATGCCCAGGGAATCTAGCCCAATGGGGGGTGGAAGGAATCTTACAGATTTGGGGTGTCAGTTACTTTTGGTGTCTAAATAACCTTAGGCTGATTATTCCAGCCATGTTTACAGATCAAAGCTTTGCTCAAGACACTTCTCTTGGAATTCATCTCCATGAGCAGAATCTGGAAATGCCACCAGCGGAAAGGCTGAAGAAAGCATGAAGCTTGTCTCATGTCGTTCTTTTCCTCTAAGGAAGATATATCCATTCTTTCTACTTTCTAGACACATAGACTTACATCCTGATATATTTTGTCTTGTTTTATGATTATTTGCATCATAAAATGTAACTTTAGTATCAGTTAATCCAATATTTAGCTCATCACCTTATGCTTTTGTACCAAACTTAGCACTATTTCCTGATTTTGTAAAATTATGGGTTGTCTTTTGGGGGTTACTTTCCCCAAGAGCAAAAATGCTAGCAATCTCTTGCTTCAAGAGTTGAAAAGTAACTTGTGTTTCAATCTCATTTATTTTGAAAGCATAAGTAGATTTACTTGGAGAATATGGTATGAACTTTTGGTCTTGGTCTTTATCATCCAGTGCGAATGAAAATAAAAAATAAATCAGTTGGTATACCTTAAAGGTATTTTAATTAATCTACTCCATCATCATGCTATAATAGAAATAATAATCCAGATTCTTTCCATTTCAAATGAAAAATTGGCAGCTATTTAATAAAGGATGCTACAGAATTGCACCTAGAACACTGTGAATGTATATACCTGGAATAAGTCTTATAAAGTTAAATGGGAATTTTCCAGATTCAAAAAAATGCATTTTATCCTAGCTCTTTAGAAGTCTGCTAAGATGTACAGACTTTGGGTCAGGTTAATTTTGATGTGTAATGTTTATTTGTAAGCTTTTATAATTAAGTTTTATAAAATAAAAAACCTTAGTTTAGTACACACACACAGACACATACACATACGCACCTACTATTTGCCTTTGACAAAAGAAAAGATTAAATGTTACAGTCTTGCAAAAGCCTTGAATGTTCATTCCCTCCCTTTCTTTCCCCTCCTTTCCATATAGACAAAGAAGTCCCCATATAAAAATACACTTTTATACCTATAATGCCTTTTCTTTAAAGGTTTTTACCTTCCTTCTGTCTACAATACTTGAAGGTTGCTTTGATAAACACCATGTGTGAAAAACACAACTCTTCCTTGCATTAAGCATTTTTGGGAAAATATTTTTAAAGTTCATGTAGTCGTTTCTGATGATCTAAAAGAACCCTAGAGACAGTAAGAGAAGAGCACATCTGTTATCTTCTCTGTTAATATAAGTATCTGATTGTTTCAAGTCCCACAAGGCATATTCCCACATAAAACATGGCAGGGAGACGAGTGGTAACAACTGCAGTGCCGTGTCTGGGTCTGTGAACATCACACACAATGACCATTGGTCCACTTACGAGATGATGTGCTAACAATGCCACAAATGAGCAATGACAATCACACAGGACTGTTAACAACACAGAGAAGCATTAGGGCACTGAAGCCTTGCTGGAGACAAAGCATTTAGTAAGCCTGCACTTGGGATTCCCAAGGCCTCGGGGTATGGCTCATAGTGCTTTTTCCCTTTCTCTCTCTGCAGGATGAGAAGTCAATTTCAGGGCCAAATTTGACCCAGAAGCCTGCAATGAGGACTTCAAGGTGTGTGGTTTTTTTTTTTAATATGGATGCGTTTTGAGTTGGATTTTAAGAATACAGGTGAAGGACCCATTTCCATAAACAAACAGCCCTCTCCTATCATGGTAGTAAGGTCATGGAAAGGACTGAGCATGCAGAAACCACACAGTCTTGATAATCAATGGCAAAAACAGGATTGTTCTGTGACCTTTAAAATTTTCTGTCAAAATCATAAACCTCTTACTGCCAATTATAAATACAGAGAAAAAGAAGACAATGGAAAACCAAGATTTATTTTATGCTCTATAATTTAGAACATTGAAAACTAAAGCGCTTATAGTTGTGTAAAACATCATATCAGGAATAATTTAAGCAGCATTTGCCTGTCTTGTTGTGTAACAGGGTATGGAGCAAATGTCTTTTTTAGTCTTACTGAATCATTACACTCTCTGAATCAGTTTCTAACATTTTATTCTTGTTTTAAATGTGTACATTGTCTCTAAACTCTCCTTTTATATGAAGAGGTCTTTTGGTTTTGGTGTTTTGTTTTTAAAACCACAGTCAGTTTTTGAGGGACACAGTCATTTGCTGTCAAGGTTACCACTTACATCATGGTCTGTCTTAATTTTTCTTTCAGTTAACTCCCTGACAGCTTCAATTATCAGTTTTATAAACATGTGAGTTTATCACCGTGAGACGAGTTACAACAAAACTGTGTGTTTTGCTCTCTGCTAATGAACTAAAAGAATGCTTAAGTTGTAGTGACCAATCAATGACAGGCTGAGTAAAATGATGCAGTTAGTCACTGATCATGAGGGCATCTGTTTTACAAAATGATGTATAGGCTGAACTAGCAGTAAAGTGTACCTTAATTAATTGTGGTTAATATGCCATAGCAATTGAAATTTGAACTCTATTGTTTTGGGACTGGTATTTAACTAGACCAACAACCCTGAAATCCCTTCATGTCAGAACTACGCAAAGGTAAGAACACCTTGACTTACACAAGGTCATGCCCTTGACTTAGCTTCACCTAAATTTAGTCATCAGATATGTTCTTTCTGCTTCATAGGGTTTTGAGTCCTTTAATCAAAAGGATTGGTAAGTTCTTTGGTATCAAGAACATACAAACTTCAGGCAAAACTTAGGTATATGGGAGATAACACTGCTCCAAGTTTTATAAAGTTTGACTTCTGTCTCAAACGCTACCTTCAAAAGAGGCAAATCCAATATCAGTTATTTTAGGATTATCCTTAACATATACTTGTAAGAGGTTTATGTCTCACTTCAAGGGGTTATGTAATGCTGTGGCCTGTGTAAATTAGTAGGTGTAAGGATGGTACTGGACCCCAGTCACCTGCCTCTCTCCAATACGACCCTATGATGAGCTATTTCCCAATACCTGTACTGTGTCCACCAAAGAAATCATGTCTTTCTTTCCTCATCTTGGATGGATCTTTAGACATCCTAGTTCTTCTGACAATTCTAGTGGCTTTCTGTGGCCATGGAAACCATTTTGTGATTCTGGTTCTAGTAAAGAGATCCACTGTGTTGTGGTTATCACAGAGTCCTTTTTAGTCATGAAATAAGAAAAGCAGTATTTTTTTCAGAGCTCTTAATAGAAAAGAGGAATAGACTTCTTAGCTCTCTCACCCAGTCTGAGTGTTCTACTTGAGGCCCCTTGTGTTAGGGCACAATCTGGAAGCTCCTTCTCAGGATCACCCATCATCCTGCCATCTCTACCCTTGACTCTGCTTCTCTAACGTCATGACAGGGACACTCATTCTGACCTTATCATCTTTCCAAGTCACCTTACATACACCTTGATCTCACTAAAACTCCAAAACCAAAAATTTCCTCCCTTTCTATGTCCTCCAAGAAAGGGCATTTGACAATAACTGCTTTCCCAGAAGCCAGTGCTGCAAGATCTTACCATGAAGAAAAAGAAGTCCCATGAGACAAAAAGAAATGAAGACTAACACTACGTTAATGCCATTCTGAATTTTTACAACTCAACAAAAGAAAAACCAGGTAATGAAATGATTATGAATTTAATCCATAATCATAATCCCTTATCAGCCACATAGCCTTGAAAATAGTAATGTCTTTCAGCTTGAGTTCTACCATCTGTAAAACCAATATAATAGCAGTGTAGGTCTCTTGTGGCTTTCATGACCTAAATGAGATTTTCTGTATAAAGAAATATTTAGCATGGTACCAGGCAAATAGCAACTACTCAATAAATGTTACTTTTCTTATTGAATAATAGTGAAATGTGGAAACTTAATTTTTTGAGGTAAGATATTCCCCAAATAGCAGTTGTTGTACAAGGCTTGCAAAAGACACTTATCTGATACAATTTTGTGCTAAAGAACAAAATGCTGCTTAGAATCTTCTTTCTGGACATTGAAGAGGACTTCCTTTTACTTACAAAAGACTCAAAGTTGTTTTACACTGCCTGCATCTTGTAGTCGCAGAGGTACTGAAGTGTAGGTTTTAAGAACAGATGTGTTCCCTTTTTGTCATCAGTGATAGAGTCAGATATTTGGAAGATTGGTCACTGGTTTCACCATGCTAAATCCATGTAAACTCCATGGTAAATCCATGTAAACTGACAATTAAAAGCTAAGAGTCACAAGTCTGACTTTTTCTTTCTAGCCTTTGATGACACACACCTCTGGTACTTGGTAAACCATCATACTTGTTTTCATATTTCCACTATGTGTCTGGAACTGCTTTCCAAAATGTGTGTGTGTGTATTTGCACGCATGTGTGTATGTATTGTGTACATGTGTATATGCATGTACAGCATGAGGAAAAAGAAAAATGATTTTGAAATTACTAAATAATACATTGTCAAGAGTAATCAAGGTATTCAGAGCCTTGCTAGGTTTTCATGACATTTGCAACAAATCTAGACAGGAAACCAAACAAAGTCAAGTAAATAAATGATTGCCCCCCCTTGGTTATGATACTCAATGCTTTGAACTTAATTCTTATATCTCCCAACATTTGGATAAAAATGTGATAAAATTTTACCTTTCAGTAAGGTTAAGGCACAAAGGTAAATCCCTCATGAACAGAATTAGTGCCTTTTGTAAGGAAGAATCTTTAAGAGGAAGTCTTTACTGAGAGGTCCTTTAGGTCATTGGGAGTGTGGCCCTGAAGGGAATCATGAGTCTGCTTCTAACCTGCTCCAACAGATGTTCCCACCATTACCATCAGCCACCTTCCACTGTGACCAAACCAATGAGCCACCCAATCTTGGATGACATCCACAATGTGGGTTAAATAAGCCTTTTCTATGAAGAAGTTAATGGACTCACATATTGTCATCACAGTAATGGAAACCTGACTAATAAAATACCAATACCCACCTGCCGATCATGAAACGGGACTCTGACAGACACTTGATCTGCCGACATCATGATACTGATCTTCTCTGCCTCCACCACTGCAGGAAACACACTGTTTTCTATGCTTCTCAGTCTACAGTATTCATTTATAGCATCCTGAACTGCTAAGACACCCACTTAGAAGGCTGCACTTTTGAGTAATGCAGTCAGAGACACTGAAGCAGGACAAGCAAAGCAACTAAGCAACAGACTCAGTCTGAGCTCCTCTAGAAAGACCCATAAGAACCGAGCTCTCTTTTCTGCTTCTTCCTCTTAACTTTCTATGTCTGTTGTCTTGGCAACTTGACCAATCTTCTGACAGGAAGTTGAATTTGCTTTGGGAAGCTCCTAGTCCCCTGAGTTCCCAGTCCTAGCACCCCTGGGTGAAAACATCTCTCCTTGTATTTAGCTCCTCTTTTGGAACATCCTAATCTTGATCAGGATGGTACAAGAAGAGTTCAATTGGCATCATTTGTCTCAGCAATGATGTCAAGACACATCTGACCACGCCTCATAGAAGCTCTTGGGGATAGGTATCTTCATTCTGCCACGTTTAGCCTAAAATTCTACTATTTAAGTCAGTTTGTTCCTCTGAGACAAAGAATCCTAGTTCATGGACCACATCACCTTGACTTGACCTTAGGCCCAAATTTAAACTGTCTGTTTTCTTCCTCAGAATCGTTCAACCTCACTCAGAGGCAAGATCACCAGGAGAAGTGAACTAAGCTTCTATTTCCGTGATCTACCAAACTGGAAACTGGAAATAGAAAGTGGAGTACTATGGTCAAAACCCCATCCTCTGGGTTCAGTATCTGTGGGGCCAA
The DNA here is from genome assembly GCA_004026605.1 of Ondatra zibethicus. Lineage (NCBI taxonomy): Eukaryota > Metazoa > Chordata > Mammalia > Rodentia > Cricetidae > Ondatra > Ondatra zibethicus. Next base: position 32,701 of record PVIU01014212.1, on the reverse strand, counting down.
CCACCAAAGTTGAAAATTATTCAGGAATTAATTATACTATACAGAACATGTATGGCCTTTTGTTTCTCCTTAAACTATTTTTTTTACTTTTTATTTTTTTCTCGTTGTCCTTTTTTATTAATATTTTATTACTTTATAAATAATACCAATCAAAATTCCCACTTCCTCCCCTCCTCCCACTTCCCCTCCGCTCCCCCACACACCCTCTCCCCCCACCCCCTTCCAGTCCTAAGAGAGGGCAAGGCACCCTGCCCTGTGGGAAGTCCAAGGCCCTCCCCTCTACATCCAGGCTTAGGAAGATACGCATCCAAAGAAAATAGGATCCCCAAAAGCCAGTACATGCAGTAGAGACAACTCCCAGTACCATTATCATTGGCCCCTTCATCTGCCCCAAATATCAACCACATTCAGAGGGTCTGGTTTGATCCCATGCTCATTCATTCCCAGTCCAGCTGGAGTTGATGAGCTCCCATTAACTCAGGCACACTGTCTCAGTGGGTGAACCAACCCCTCATGGTCCTGACTTCCTTGCTCATATTCTCTGTCCTTCTGCTCTTCAACTGGACCTTGGGATCTCAGTCCAGTGGTCCAATGTGGGTCTCTGCCTCTGTTTTCATCTGCTGTTGGATGAAGGTTCTATGGTGATATTCAAGATAGTTGTCAGTCTGACTACGGAACAAGGCCACTTCAGGCATCCTCTCCTCCTTTGCCCAGGGTCCTAGCTGGGGTCATCCCCGTGGACTCCTGGGAACCCCTCCAGAGCCCAGTTTCTTCCAAACTCCAAAATGGCTCCCTCAATTAAGATCTCTCCTTCCCTGCTCCCATATCCGTCCTTCCTCCATTTCAACCATTCTAATCCCCAAAGCTCTCCCCAACACTCCCCTTCTGCCCTCTCTCTCCCCCTCATCCCTTCCCTCTACTCCCTCCTGCCCCCATGCTCCCAACTTTTGCCTGGAGATCTTGTTTGCTTCCAATTTCCAGGAGGATCTATATGTTTTCCTTTGCATTCACCTTATTACTTACCTTCTCTGGGATCATAAACTATAGGCTCAATGTCCTTTGTTTATGGCTAGAACCCACTAATGAATGAGTACATACCATATTAATCTTTTTGAGTCTGGGTTATCTCACTCAGGATAGTGTTTTCTATTTCCATCCATTTGCATGCAAAATTCAAGATGTCATTGTTTTTTACTGCCGAATAGTACTCTAATGTGTAGATGTGCCACACTTTCTTTATCCATTCTTCAGTTGGGGAGCATCTAGGTTTTTTTTCAGGTTCTGGCTATTACAAATAATGCTGCTATGAACATAGTTGAACAAATGCTTTTGTAGTATGATTGGGCATCTCTTGGGTATATTCCCAAGAGTGGTATTGCTGGATCCTGAGGTAGGTTGACTCCCAATTTTCGGAGAAACCGCCACACTGATTTCCAAAGTGGTTGCACAAGTTTGCATTCCCAACAGCAATGAATGAGTGTTCCCCTTACTCCAACTCCTCTGCAGCATAAGCTATCATTGGCATTTTCTATTTTAGCCATTCTGACAGGTGTAAGATGGTATCTCAAACTTGTTTTGATTTGCATTTCCCTGATCGCTAAGGAAGTTGAACATGTCCTTAAATATCTTTTAGCCATTTGAAATTCTTCTGTTGAGAATTCTCTGTTTAGTTCAGTAACCCATTTTTAATTGGGTTATTTAGAATTTTAATGTCTATTTTCTTGAGTTCTTTATATATTTTGGAGATCAGTCCTTTGTCTGATGTGGGGTTGGTGAAGATCTTTGCCCATTCAGTAGGTTGTCTTTTTGTCTTAATAACTGTGTCCTTTGCTTTACAGAAGCTTCTCAGTTTCAGAAAGTCCCATGTATTCACTGTTGCTCTTATTGTCTGTGCTACTGGGGTTATATGTAGGAAGTGGTCTCCTGTGCCCATGTATTGCAGGCTACTTCCCACTTTGTCTTCTATCAGGTTCAGTGTGGTAGGATTTATATTGAGGTATTTAATCCATTTGGACTTGAGTTTTATGCATGGTGATAGATATGGATCTATTTTCATTCTTCCACATGTTGACATCCAGTTATGCCAGCACCATTTGTTAAAGATGCTTTCTTTCTTCCATTGTATAATTTTAGCTTCGTTGTCAAATATGAAGTCTTCATAGGTTTGTGGATTAATATCCTGGTCTTCGATTCGATTCCATTGGTCAACGTCTCTGTTTTTATGCCAATACCAAGCTGTTTTCATTACTGTAGCTCTGTAATAGAGCTTGATGTCGAGGTGGTGATGCCTCTGGAAGTTCCTTGATTGTACAGGGTTGTTTTGGCTATCCTGGGCTTTTTGTTTTTCCACATAAAGTTGATTATTGTTCACTCAAGGTCCATGAAGAATTTTGTTGGGATTTTGATGGGAATTGCATTGAATTTATAGATTGCCCTTGGTAGAATTGTCATTTTTACTATGTTGATCCTACCAATCCAAGAGCATGGGAGCTCCTTCCATTTTCTGGTGTCTTCTTCAAAGTGTTAAAGTTCTTTTCAAATAGATCTTTCACTTCCTTGGTTAGTGTTACCCCAAGATACTTTATGCTATTTGTGACTATCGTGAAAGGTGAAGTTTCTCTGATTTCCCTTTCCGCTTCTTTATTCTTTGTGTATAGGAGGGCTACTGATTTTTTTTGAGTTGATTTGTATCCTGTCACATCACTGAAGGTATTTATCAGCTGTAGGAGTTCTCTGGTAGAGTTTTCATGGTCACTTATGTACACTATTATATCATCTGCAAATAATGAAAGTTTGACTTCTTCCTTTCCTTTCCAATTCAAATCACCTTGAACTCCTTATGTTGTCTTATTGCTATTGCTAGAACTTCAAGCACTATGTTGAAGAGATATGGAGACAGTGGACAGACTTGTCTTGTTCCTGATTTTAGTGGAATTGCTTTGAGTTTCTCTCCATTTAATTTGATTTAGCTGTTGGCTTGCTGTATATTGCTTTTATTATATTTAGATATGATCCTTGTATCCCCAATCTCTCCAAGACCTTACATAAAGGGGTGTTGAATTTTGTCAAATGCCTTTTCAGCATCTAGTTAAATGACCGTATTTTTTTTCATTCAGTTTATTTATATGATGGATTACATTGATAGACTTTCGTATGTTGAACCAGCCCGGCATCTGGGATGAAGCCTACTTGATCATAATGGATCATTTCTTTGATGTGTTCTTGGATTCAGTTTGCCAGTATTTTATTGAGAATTTTTGCATCGATGTTCATGAGTGAAATTAGTCTGTAATTATCTTTCTTGGTTGAGTCTTTGTGCCATTTTGTTATCAGGGTAACTGTAGCTTCATAAAAAGAGTTTGGCAATGTTCCTTCTTTTTCTATTATGTGGAACACCTTAAGGAGTATAGGTATTAGATCTTCTTGGAAGTTCTGGTAGAATTCTGCACTGAAACCATCTAGCCATGGGCTTTTTTTGGTTGGCAGGTTTTTGATGACAGCTTCTACTTCCTTGCAACTTATAGGTCTATTTAAATTGTTCAACTGATCTTGATTTAATTTTGGTATATGTTATCTATCTAAAATTGTCCATTTCTTTTACATTTTCCAATTTTGTGGAGTACAGGCTTTTTTAGTAAGACCTAACGATTCTCTGAATGTCCTCAGTGTCTGTTGTTATGTCCCCCTTTTCATTTCTGATTTTGTTAATTTAAGTGTTCTCTCTCTCTCTGCCTTTTGATTAGTTTGGTTAAGGGTTTGTCTATCTTGTTGATTTTCTCAAGGAAACAGCTCTTTGTTTCATTGATTCTTTGTATGGTTTTCTGTTTTTCTATTTTATTGATTTCAGCTGTCAGTTTGATTATTTCCAGCCTTCTACTCCTCCTGAGTGAGTCTGATTTTTTTCTAGAGCTTTCAGGTGTGCTGTTAAGTCTCTAAAGTAAGCTTTCTCCATTTTCTTTATGTGGGCACTTAGTGCTATGAACTTTCCTCTTAGCACTGCTTTCATAGTGTCCCATAGGTTTGGGTATGTTGTGTCTTCATTTTTGTTGAATTTAAGGAAGACTTTAATTTCTTTTTTTTAATGTCTTCCTTGACCAAGGGGTGGCTCAGTAGTTGACTGTTCAGTTTCCATGAGTTTGTAAGCTTTCTGGCAGGAGTATTGTTGTTGAATTCTAGCTTTACTTCATGGTGATCTGATAAGACACAGGTGGTTACTCCAATTTTTTTGTATCTGTGGATTTTTGCTTTGTTACCGAGTATGTGATCAATTTTCGAGAAGGTTCCACGAGGTACTGAGAAGAAGGTATATCCTTTCTTGTTTGGGTGGAATGTTCTATAGCTGTCTATTAAGTCCATTTGAATCATTACATCTGTTAGTTCTCTTATTTCTTTGTTAAGTTTCTTTCTGGTTGATCTGTTCATTGGTGAGAGAGGAGTGTTGAAATCTCCTACTATGAGTGTGTGGGGTTTGATGTGTGGTTTGAGTTTTAGTAGTATTTCTTTTACATATGTGGGTGCTTTTATATTAGAGGCATAAATATTCAGGATTGATACCTCATCTTGATGAATTGTTCCTGTTATGAGTATAAAGTGTCCTTTTCCATCTCTTCTGATATATTTTAGTTTAAAATCAATTTTGTTAAATATTAGGATAGCCACACCCACTTTTATCTTAGGTCCATTTGATTGGAAAACCTTTTCCCAACTCTTAGCTCTGAGGTAGTGTCTGTCTTTGAGGTTGAGGTGTGTTTCTTGTAAACAGCAAAATGCTGGATCCTGTTTTTATATCCATTCTCTTAATCTGTGCCTTTTATAGGTGAATTGAGTCCACTGATATTAAGTGTTATTAATGACCAGTGGTTGTTAATTCCGGTTATTTTTTGGTGGTAGTGTTTGTGTGTTTCCCTTCTTAGAGTTTTGTTGGTGGAGGATTATCAGATGTCTATGGTATTATGGGGGTTGTTAGCTTCCTTGGGTTGTGGTTTTCCTTCTAGTACTTTCTGTAAGGCTGGGTTTGTGGATATGTATTGTATTGTTTAAATCTGTTTTTGTCATGGAATATCTTGTTTTCTCCATCAATGGTGAAAGAAAGCTTTTCTTGGTATAGTAGTCTGGACATGCATCCATGGTCTCTTAGTGTCTGCAGTACATCTATCCAAGACCTACTGGCTTTCATGGTTTCCACTGAGAAGTCAGGTGTAATTCTGATAGGTTTACCTTTAAATGTTACTTGACCCTTTTTCCTTTGCAGCTCTTAATATTCTTTCTTATTTCTGTATGTTTTGTATTTTGATTATTATGTGGTGAGGGGATTTTTTTTTGATCCAGTCTATTTGGTGTTCTGTAAGCTTCTTTAATTTTGTTGACTATATTCTCTGGGCCTTTGAGCTGGAGTTCTTTTCCTTCTTCTACCCCTAATATTCTTAGGTTTGGTCTTTTCATGGTGTCCCAGATTTCCTGGATGTTTTGTGTTAAGAATTTGTTGGATTTTATGTTTTATTTGATCACTGAGTCTATTTCTTCTTCAGCCCCTGAGATTCTTTCTTCTATCTCTTGTATTCTGTTGGTTATACTTGTCTCTGTAGTTCCTGTTTGTTTACCCAGATTTTCCATATCCAGCCTTCCCTCAGTTTGTGTTTTCTTTATTACCTCCATTTCAGTCTTCAAGTCTTGAACTGTTTCCTTTATCTGTTTGATTGCTTTTTCTTGGTTTTCTTGGGTATCTTTGAGGGATTTATTAATTTCTTCTATTTGTTTGTCTTCTCTTTCATTTCTTTAAGGGAGTTTTTTACTTCCTGCTTAAAGGTCTCCATCATTTTCATTAGGTTAAGTTTAAAGTCATTTTCTTCTACTTCCTCTGTGTTAGGATGTTCAAGTCTTCCTGTTTCATGTTCGCTGGATTCTGGTGTTACCATGTTGCTTTTCAGGATTGTTGGAGGAATTCTTGCATTGGCACCTACCTTCAAATGAGGCCAGCAGAGTCTAAGCATCTTGGTCCAATCTTTGCTGTGGCTGACTGAGTACTTGGGAGTTTTTCTTGGTCTGTCCTCTCTTAGGTCCCCTCAGCACTGGAACAGGCTCTCAGATCCCCTCAGCACTGAAGCAGGCTGTGTTGCAGGGTTCCAAGGAACTTGCAGGCTAAAAGGCAGGCTCTCCAGTTCCCTCAGCAAGGGAGCTGGGTCTCTTGCAGGGTTCCCAGGACCCGGCAGGCAAAAAGGAGGGCTTGGGGGCAGGATGGGATGGGAGAGAAAAGGCCCAGTGGCAGGAGCACTCCCCACTGGCTCTCCGGTTCCCTCAGCTCTGAATCAGGCTGTGTTGGGGTTTCCAAGGGTCCTTGCAGACAAAAAGGCAGGGCTCCTTAAACTATTTAAACAAAATGTAAGTAATCTAGAGATAATTTAAGAGATACAGTAGTATTTAGGTTATATGCAAACACTGCTATATAAAAGAAGGATTTACATATCTACAGCTTTAGATATCTTGGTGTCAATCTAGTACAGATACTAAGGGAGGAGTAGTGTGGGGTGTGAGTGTGTGTGTGTGTGTGTGTGTGTGTGTGTGTGCAAAATGTAACACAAATCCTAATTTAAATCCTTACATCATTTAAAATCAATGCTTCATAATAGAGTTTGTCACTTCCTGATCCTTAAATACTGCCAAGCAGTTCTCAACCTAACATTATGCTACCTAAAACACTTTGGATTCTGTCCACATTGTAACAAACAAAAAAGAACCAAGGGAAACAAAACAAAACTCAGGCTGTTATTTGCAGCCTAGGACTGTGAACATGATCAGTGGTGAATGGTGCTGGATGAGCTGCTGCCCCAGCAACTTTAACCTCAGCATGGGGGAAAAGGATGCTTTTCACACACACACCCACACACACACAAACACACAGAGACACAAATACATACGAACACTCACACACACACACACAAGGGAAGATCTTCATTTCTTTCACATAACTTAATCACAAGCAGCCCCATTTCAACTGGATTTAAGAACACAGCAAGACACTCTTTCCCCAGATGCTGTGACATCTAAGAGACATCTCCCACAAAACAGTGAGAGGATTCCTGAACAATCCCTTTTAATCATTTATCCCAGGCCCCCTTTGAAGCTGTAAAAGTTACTATTATCTCCATAATAGTAAAGATTACTAATTAACTTTTCCAGAAACGTCATTTAAGCCTTTTAATGGAACTATAACATTTTTTTCAGATTATAAATAAAACCTAACCAAGCAAACATGCTTTGTTTTGTTTCTCTTATAGAGTGTTTATACAGTGGTTTTCACATACTTTCCAAGGTGTGATAACTAATTCTTCAGTTTAATAATTCTCAGCTTGGTTAATGTCTTCAATAACAAGAACAGTGTGGACAAGTATTGAACTGACTTTTTGAACAATAAAACCTAAACCCTGCTGAGTTGAAAGAAATTAAGAAGCCACGCCAACCTGTTTCCCTAAAGATGGATTCAATATGACCACTTTTAATTCACAGACCTGAGACCCACATCCAGGATTTTTACGTTGTACAAGCTGTTATTCCTACCCTACACCAAGTTGACATCGAGAAAATCTGTGTATGTGTCTCCCACATACTTTACGTCATTTGTGGCAATAAAAAAGAATTTTTGCTTATAAACATTGCCCCAAACCCACAAAGTTTCAGGGTCAGCATCTAGTTTTCAGAATATCCTTGAATCAATAGATTTTTGAAGCTTTATTTGAATTACTTTACATTGATTGTAAAAAGAATTTTTTTAAAAAAGACAAAGAAGTAGCAATGAAAAAAAATAGTAATCATGGTGACCACAGAGCCATAAAAAAAAGGAGCTCTGGAGAGCTGGACCCGGCCCATCGTGAGGTCACTTGGTTCACAGCTTTGTTAAGGGTTTCCAGTGTCTCTCCACAGTGTGGATGCTGAAAGCCCTCGGGAGTTTCTTAGACAAGTGAACACTGCAAAGAACAGAAACAGCCCACTCTCTATTCAGGACAAACTTGCTGGCCTCACACAGCTCTACCAAAACAAGGCCTGTGTTTTAAGATCTACGGAGTGACTTCAAGCTTGAAAATCTCTGCTCTAAAGTATTTGATAGCTTGAAAGAGCTTTCCAAACCACTTGGAACTCCTGGTTGTCATTTCTGGAACATGAAGACGTAATGTTTAGAGGGTGTTGTACAGTGCAGTGTGAAACCTTTCAGGTCTGTGGCTGAGATAAGATGTCTATTGAGACCTGTCTCGACAACATTAAAGTTTCCCATACTATATATACATTCATTGAAAGAAAAGAATCAATATCCTTATCAACTTTAAAATATCAATAGTTATTTCATTGACTATTAATATGAGCATGAATTACACAGTCACATTAGAGAAAGGCTATGGAAAATAAAACCAACTCCTAATAAAAACACCTCTGTCCCCCAACAATACTCCAAATAAAAGCTTGAGTCAACATAGCTTTCATTGTTTTTCCCAAAACAGTCTTCAAACTGCCAATGTCAAATAATTAGATTTTTTAATTGGTTTATTTGTTTTCATGTGTATGGGTATTTTGCCTGCCTGAACGTCTGTGCACTGCATGGATGCAATGCTCCAGGAGGCTGGAGGAGGGTATATGCATTGTGAGCCTCTACAGGAAAACTGAGAACCAAACTCAGGTTCTCTGGAAAAACAGCTAGTGCTTTTAACCATTGAACTATTCCTTCAGCCCCTCAATGGATTATTTTACAATATGCTTAAATCCATATGCCTCATTCCATTATAGAACAAAAATTTTAAAAATAAAAGTAAGGAACATAGAAGCTTACTCTAAATAACTTAATTAAAGTAGCAAATAGATTGAGCGAGATTCTCGTGTGAATGAAATTTGTATTTCATTCCCCCAAAATCCTAATGAAATCCCTATGCCCCCCAAAAATCTAATGAAATTTGAGTCTTCTGAGGATAAATAATTAAATAAATGAGATGCTAAGGAACATTATTTCCATAGGTAGTTTGAGAGAAAGGGGAACCAATCTATATCATTTGAAAGAAAGGTTCAAAATGAGTAACTGAGGGTGAGGATCCAGCTCATCTGTAAAATGTTTGCCTCTCAAACACAAGGATATGAGTTAAAACACCAGAACTCAACCAAAATGCCACACACGTGGAGACTGCTTGCAATTCCAGGGCTGGGAAAGTGGGCACAGAAAGGTGCTGGGGCTTGCTGGCCAGCAGGTCTAACCTATCTGTGAGTTCCAAACCAGTGAGAGACCCTGAGGTGAATGACATTCCTGAAGATAACACCTGAAGCTGTCCTGTGGCCTCTACACATGTGCAAACATATGGATGTATGCACACACATATGTACCAACATATGCATAAACATGCATGCACACATGCACAAGCATTTTAAAACAAGGAAAGATTTCCTGGCCATTAATAGTACTAGATGCATGAATTAGCATCACATGGTATGTTAGGAGGACATAATGGAACTTGCTTCCTTAAAGCTATAGAGTTGATTTATTACTATTGAACTTCTTATTTTAACAACAGTGATTGCATGTGTTGTAGTTACTATTGTTTTTTCTAACAGCAATGGTAACTGAGCAATAACAATGTACCAAACACCATGTATTTAAATACTATTGTTACTAATATTACACCTGGGAAGACCTGAGTCTCTATTTGAATAGCCTACCTAAGGTTACAAAAAGCAACTGTAGTGAGACAAGGATCCATAGCTTGGCAGCTCCCCACTACAGAAATGCATTGAATTATCCTGTATTGCTCTCCTGCCTCCCATTACCAGTGCACTCTGGCAAGCCAGAGAGTTAACCAACACTAGGTTATCTTGTTTGCCACAACAAAGTGAGTTAAAGAGTAATTATAGTCAGTTTTAGGAAAGGCAACAAAGAATATTAAGGCAATATCCAGTTACTGAGGTGGCTGAAACACACAGCTTGCTCCCATGCATTCAGTGTGTCAGCAGTCACCAGTTACAGCCCACCAACCTAAGATCTGAGTTAACCAGCCTCAGGGCTTCCATATGCCAACCACGTGGTTCCCACCTTAGTCCCCAGCAACAAAACAGCTCTAGAGACCTTTTGACCCTTGCTTTCCATTGCACTAACCAGCTATGATCTGTCAGCATGTAGCCTGACCAGAACAACAAACACATCCTCCTTCATCTCCTGATTATACACAAGCCAGATCAGAAAGTACGGTCAGAGGATACTGGCCGGTGCTGATGCCTATCATCACCACAATAGAAATGCCGCGGATTTAGTGTTTCTTAGATCAAATAAAATAACACATGGAAGGCTCAGTCAGCAGGCAGTACATCAAGGAACTCAGCAAATGTTGGTTCTGTCCTTAATCACATGGTCCTCACACATTTCATTTTACTTTTGATTGGGAGAGTGGAAAGGCATGGTTCCTTTAGAAAGGCAGGTTACATCCCATTGTGAGCAAAACAGATTGGCATTAGGAATGACAGGCCAGCAATGGGGATATTTATACGGTATCTCCACTTCATGAAAGGCAGCTCAATTCCACAAGAGAAAAGGAAAGTGAGTACACATCAAGACTTAACACGAGATCGCAGAAAGGATTGGAGAGCTAACACAGAAATGGGATACTAGCATCTGACGATCTGACCGAAAGCCATGAAAATGACCAGAAGTGTTCACAAGAAGGCCAGCCTAGACAGGGGTGAAATGTATTGGGGTCATTCTTACCCCACAAGATACATTGTGTACACTCACTGCTGCAGAATTGTAAGTACACAATGACAGAGAAATTAATTACAAAGGGAAAGTCTCATTGGTACATTTTAAGTTATATTTCTTTATATATTGTTTAAATAGGTAAAACCAGACTCTTTGCTGATCCAAATGATAAGAAATCCTAATCTAGCCAGAATAAACTAAATATAGTCGCTAACACTGAATGAAAATAATGGAACCTAACAATGCTTCCTTTATGACCCTGGAGACAGCACTAATGTGGTAGCATGCCCTATACAGTTTGGCTTGAAGAATAACTACTTAGGTACGAACTCTAAAATACTGTTGTTTTTTATGAAATGGAAATATTCTCATTGGCCACACTTTAGTCTTAGTTTTAAGTCATGAGTGTTTTAGTCATAAGTGATTGTCTATGATCTTAAAAAGAGGCCAGATTATAGGGCTAAAAGGCATATGTAATTATTTTACCTTAAACATAATTAAATATTAGAAATTTCACCTGAAGCTTTTCTTTTTTAAATATTAGGAAATTCACCCAATCCTCCCCCACTTTGTGAGGTGTTTGTAGCATTGCTCATGCTTTACAGATTGTTGGGACATTTGGTAAATTGTTGTTTTCCATCATTCTCTGGATTTAGACTTCCTCTCCTTGTAGCAAGAGCCAGCGATACCTCTTATGAAGCATCATCATTGGTTTGTGTGGTATGAGAAGGCAGCATGGCCTTGCGGGACTTTATTTACATAGACCCACGTTCAATCCCTAAACTTGCTGCTGAACATCGAGTTGCCTGGAGCACATTCTTTAACCTCTCTGAAGCCCAATTTCCACACATTTAATGGGTTTATTATAAATGCATTTGTAATTGATTCTATCTCAATACTGTTATGAGATTTTAAATAGTACACTTAAACACTGGCACCAAGTAGGTAGTGTCATTATTGTGCCTCTGAAGTTTATGGAAATGATTCTGCTACCAACACAAATTTTGATACACAAAATATTAGATATGCCCTTAAGAAAGAGAAAGAATTTTGCGTTTTCAAGATTAAAAATATATATTTAATGATATTTAATATCATTAAATAATTTAATGATAAAGCCCTATACTTTACTATCATAATAGTCATCATTTTGAATGAAACTGAACCACTGCTTATTACCTATGCAATACCTAAAAGCTAATTTCTCAAGGCAGGGTGAAGAGAGATTCATAAGTAGCTTCAATAATGACTAATAATTTCCAAATGTTAGTTTTCTTGTCACATTACATAAATTAATTAAACTGTGCCTGCCACTAGTGTATCAAATCTTTGTAATTCCAATGTATCAACTAAAGTTAACTTATCACAGTTATCTAACATGCCCACAAGCTTCAGAAGCTCTGCTATCTTCCACGTCAGCTCCTCCACTCTCAGGCCTTGGTCAGCTCTTAGCATGAACCCTTTCTGAATCAGTCTTGTGTGTTTGAGCGCAGTCTGGTTGCAGACAGCCATATGTGCTCAGACACGCAGGAATAAGCCCCTCTTGAAGACAGCAGATCTCTGTGACTCCACCTCACCGGCTGCAAAGCTCAGAGACTCATGAAGCACCACAAAAGGTAGAATCTAACACTGTAACTAGTGACTACGAACTGTCATTAAGACCACATTTGAAAGTTATCAAAAAGTCCAGGAGAAACATGACAACTTCAATCATCTTGGTATTTTTATAGTAGGAAATTAACTACTACATGACAAAATCAAACTGAAAATAGTTTTCTACTCCATTCAAAGAGAGATAATTTTACAAAGATTGAGAAAATATGCTGACATCTGATTAAAATAATTATGGTGAAGTTCTGACAAATACTAAAATATATAGATGAAGATTAAGGATATTGTGCAAAGTAAGATAAGCCACTCACAAAGAAATGACAAATACTTCACGATTCACTTATATGAGACACTTGAAGTCATAGAAAAAAATCATAGAAACAGACAGTAGGGGCTGCCAGAGTTGGTAAGAATGAGGCGGGTTGAGGGAAGGAGTTATTTAATGGGTATAAATTTTCATTTAATGAGATAGAAATGTTTCGAGAGATGGAGTGGTGATGGCCACATAGCAGTATGAATGGACTGTATCATTGAACTGTACACTCACAGATAGCTGAGACAGCATATTTTCTTGTGTATATCTTATAGCAACAAAACAAGTGGGGAAATAAATATTGGCAAAAGTTCCCTTAGAATTCAGAATTTGATGTGTATGAAAGTTCCAAGCAAAGTGCCTTCCAGTTAATTGCTTAATAGAGATGTTTAAATATCAACCTAAATTTATCTTGAACTCTATGATTGACATATTGATTTATTTTATTGAACTCATTGCTGTCTAAATAGTTTCTTTGATGTCCTACTGAGGCTATAACCAAATATCTCAGAAGTGAAGGACCCACAGAGCTGAGGTACATGGGTCGCTAATCTCAGCATAAACCAGTCACAGATAGGAAATTTCTTCTGAATGTTCATGGTATTGGAAACATACTAGGAGCTTGCTGAGGGACAGAAGGAAAAGTGCTCCACACTAAGGGAAAAGAAGGTACAAATCAAAAATAGAGGCAGAAGAAAGACTTGGTATTTCAGCTTGGTTCTTAAATCCATGTGGGCTACAGAATGGGACAAGTGACTAAAATCTAAACTGGAAGACAGGCAAAAAATGATACTGAGAGATACAAATCAAATAGAGTAGCATAATGCCAACCTGGAGTACCATGCCAACAAGGAGACCTTCCTGTGCCTAAAAACAAACCAAGGAATGGTTCACTTTCTGGACTGGACCTTCCTAGAGGACCACAGTGGCCTGTGAAGCCACTGGAGGCCATGTTGGTGCATGTAGTCCATGTTGCTGATCCAATGAGTATACAGATAACCCAAATTGGACTTGGGTTTTTTTCTCATTACTTTTTTAATCTTATTTTTAATTTTACATTTTTGGGAAGTAACATGCCTGGAGACAGACATGTAAGGACTGGGAAATGAGTGTGATCAGGGTACATGTGAAATTCCCAGAGAATCAGTGAAAATTTTATGTTGGGGAAAAAAGGAATTTTAGCACACTTAAAGGGATTTGATCATACGTTACTGTTTTTGGAGGCATGATAGTTAGTGTTAACAACTCATCACAATATAGTATCACTATCACTAGGAAAAGGCATTATCTAGATAAGGTGGACCAGCCTGCCTAGATCAGATGACCTGCCTGAGGAGGTTTGAGGACATGGATGGTCAAGGAGACAGAATTGACAGAGTGAAGCTAATGAGGGTTACAGCAGACTTCTGAGACATACCAGCCCTCAGCAGCTGCCAGGCAGAAGTCAGTTTCACTTCAGAAAGCCATTGTCCAAATTCCTCACCTATACTCTCTTCCGTTGTCTCTGATCACGGTCCTTCCCTCCTCTGGAACCTAAAGCAGAAAAGATCCTTCATTTGTGCAGCCTCTTCTTGTCTCCATGGACTTAAATGTGTGCTTTTGAAGGTCAGTCGTTCCTCCTGAGGGCTCTGAATACCTGGTAACTGTCAATTGCCTGGTTTTTCTTTTGTTGTTTTTTGGGGGGAGGGGAGGTGGTGGTTACCACATCTTTATTTGGTATCTGGCATTTGAGACCCCCTCTTGCTCAAATGTCTGTCTGGCTCCAGTTAAGGAACAAGAGCAGTGGCTTTCTCTGGCTGGGTTTCCTCTTCTTCTTCTTCTTCTTCTTCTTCTTCTTCTTCTTCTTCTTCTTCTTCTTCTTCTTCTTCTTCTTCTTCTTCTCCTCCTCCTCCTCCTCTTCCTCCTCCTCATCCTCCTTCTGCTTCTCCTTCTGCTGCTGCTGCTGCTTCTTCTTCAGATAATTCCAATACCTTGCCTACACAACTAAGTTACTCCCATTCTAGTATGCTGACCTCTTCAAAACAGATTGTCTCTAAATATAGTCAATCCCCACACACAGCCATCCAGACTCTAATCCAGGCATGGATTTTATGGTCGCAAAGTCTACTCAACATCCACAACCTCCATCTATCTGTACCTCTAAACTTTTACATTTCTACCAGTAGTCTGCCAACACAACAAGGTTCTACAGCATTTCCAACCCCATTCATTATATACACCAATGTCTACTGCTTTCAGAGGTACTATGATCCATGCTCTAGGAAATAGTATAATGTATAGCCTGGTTCTAGCATCAGTGGAGAAACATATCTTATTAGTTCAAGTAGTCTGCCTTATGTGTAATGCACTGGTTAATTTCTCAACACTGTGACTAAAAACCTGGAATAAATAACTTAATGGGGAAGAATTGTTTTGATTAATGGTTCCAGAGAGATCAACCTAGGTCACTTGGTCCCAGGCATTTGAGCTTTGGGAGTGGATGCTGAAGGAGAGTTTCCTTTTGTTGTCCATGTTCACTTCATGGACAACAAAAAAAAAAAAAAACAGAAAACAAGGCAGAAAGTGGCAAATGACAATATGGGCCCATGAACCTGGCCAAAGTGACCTACTTCCTCCAGTGTGTCTCCAACTTCCTGAAGTTTCCATAGCCTCTCAAAATTGTCTCAGCAATTGGATCCAATCACTTAGAATATGAAACTGTGAGAATATTTTTATGTTTGTTTTATTTTGTTTTTTGATTCAGGGTTTTTCTGTATAGCACTGGCTATCCTGGAACTCATTCTGTAGATGAGACTGGCCAGAACCTCACAGAGCTCTGCCTACCTTTGCCTGCTGAGTGGTGCATTTAAAGGTGTGCACCAGCGTCTCCCAAGAGAGAACATTTTTTATTCAATCCATAACATTCAGATTTAAGGATTTTTTTCAAAGTGGCTTCCATACTGTCTATTGTAGAGTTTGCTGTGTGGTTGATACTTTCTGAACACACTACCTGCATCAATACTTGTACTAGAGAAAGGCCTTGTCGTCACCTTGAGTCTGATACAGGAGGCCTTTCCATTCCCATGACTATTAGGCATTGGTGTCATGCTCATGTCGTGATATTCATTCTCGTAGGGATATATTTGATCCCCACGAAAGATTCCCTTAAAAGTATCAGATTCTCTGCCTTTTCCTGTTGTAAAGTAAATCATTAATTTGAAATGAGATCACAAACAACTACTGCAAGCTATCTCTGACAGGTTCATAAGTAGAATAAATGTTATTGAACAAACTACAATGATTGAATCAATTAATTTCAAATTATGGATTAGAGTGGAAGTTGCTAGAAAGAAAAAACACATATGCACATGTACTAGGACTTACTTGGTTTAAATATATCCAGGGTTTCTAGAAATTATTTGAAAAATCATTCCCTGAGCCTGACCATTCTATATTCAGTGTAATGGCTATGACAATGAATGTTGAACATTCTCAGTTTGAAGCATATAGAAGCCAATTCATATAAACTTTTCTCTCCTTCCAGAGACACATCTCCACCCTGCTGACATGGAGACTGAGTCATGAGATCTGAATTCAAGAAAAGAGGTGAGCCTTGAATCCCTCAGTTTCCAGCTGTTCAAATTCAGAAGGTTTTGGAGTGTGAACCAAAAAATCAGAAAGGTTTAAGTAAGATCATCAGACCAGGGGGCTGGAAAGACAGCTCAGCTCTGCTAGAGGCCTTGAGTTCAGCTGCCAGCACACAAGCACATACATGGAGATCTACGCTGTCTTGGTCAGCGTGTTTATTGCTACAATAGCTACTATAACCAAAGAGCAAGATGGGGAGGAAAAGTTTACATTTCCACACCAAAGTTCATTACCAAAGGAAATCAGAGCAAGAACTCAAACAGGGCAGAATCCTGGAGGCAGGAGCTGATGCAGAAGCCATGAAAGGGCCTACTGCTTCCTGGCTTGCTCCTTGTGGCTTGCTCAACCTGCTTTCTTATAGAACCCAGAGCCCTCAGCCCAGGGATGGCACCACCCACAATGGGCTGGGCCATCCCCCATCAATGACTAATTAAGAAGATGCCTTACAGCTGGATCTCATGGAAGAATTTCCTAAAGTGAGGCTTCTTCCTCTTCTGACTCTAACTTGTATCAAGACATAAAACCACCCACAATACATATAATTCAAAGTAAAAAAATATATTTAATCATCAAAATATCAGTAGCAATTTTATTCCCATCTCACGTTGGAAATCACTTCCTGGACCTGAAATCATTAGGTGTCCTTTCAAGCCTATTATATATAAATACACATAATTGAGTGTCATATTATTGATACAACAGCAAGGAAACCGAGCAACAAATAAACCCCGTGTAATTTTATCAGTTAGCTCATTCCTATTGAAGCTGCATAACTGAAACTGCATGGGCAATGCCACTGCCTTTAGGATCTGTTATTATCAAGGAGCTGAAAACACAAAGGTCTGGAACTGGAGAAAGTCAAGGATCTTTGAAAACTAGTAAGAAGTTAATTTGCCCAGGATAGTATTGAATCAAGCCGGGGAAAAAGGTGCCAGCTGATAGGTTTATCAATAACGCAGTGTTCTTTTTACCTCCAAGCCCCCTGGACTCAAAGAACAGCAGCATAAAGCTCTAGAATATCATACGGTCATCCTTGCTGGAAAGGGACATTGTTCCACTGTCTAACAAAACCAGCACCACAGTCACGCTCATCGTAATGACTGGTCGACAAGAGGTTTTTCAGCATGGCATGAAATAAATAATTTCACTTTTCTGTTCCCTGTTCAAGTGCATAAGATTTTATAGCACACGTTAACCAGCTGAATATTTGACTGAAGCAACCCAAAAGGAGGCTACCCCGTAAAGAGCAGGCTACCCCGTAAAGAGGAGGCTACCCCGTAAAGAGCAGGCTACCCCGTAAAGAGGAGGCTACCCCGTAAGAAAGAATGTTCTGGAAAGCACATCTGTTTTCCAGGAGACATGCAATCTGTCACATTCCAACCTGCATTTCTGGGTCACTTGAGACATTTAAACTGCACTTATAATTAACAGCTATTTTTAAACAGTGAAAAAAAATAGAGCACTGGTAAGGTACAAAAGCATTAAAATTGCCCCAGTTTCACTTTTCAATAGGACACACCACAGCAATATGCTTCAAGATCAAAGAGAGCTCAGAAAGGGAAAGAGAGAGCAAGAGAGAGACAGGCCGATCAGTGGGGATAAATTGTTCCCATTATGACGCTGTAAGAATAGGGTTCTTTCAATTGAAACAATTTAATAACCACATTCATTACATTGGTGTGCACTTGGTTTTATGTGAGCAGTTTTTGCATAACTGGGGAACAAGTTCAATTGAGCTTATTCTCCAGAAATTAAGATGTGCGGGGGTTGACATTCAGAAATTAGGCACCAATAGTCGACAAAGCAGTTGTCTGGAGATTCCCCCTGGATGTAGTGAGATCTGCCTGCCACTAATTATGTCACATGCAAATGTACTCTATAAAAGGGCTGCCCAAAAGTTTCATTAGCTCATTTCAAAGCAGTTAAGATTGCATTAGGGTGGCGACAGGGTGTCAGAAGCTCTTCCTTGGAATACGTTTGTCAAGTCACTTTACGCAGCATCCGCTCACTGTATTTATGACCAAGTATGACCGCACTGTCTGTCGGTAGGCTTGTTTCTCCCTCAGCTATCAACAAAGGAAATATCCCATAGTTTTACTAATATTCTGTGGGGGAAGACAGCCTGAGAGAACATCACAGAACACAGGAAGGGCTGATTTGACAAAGTACAGGAGGGTCATTGAGGCAGCAGTTCAAACAAAATCACTAATTTTCCAGGGTTGACTTGAGCTGTGGAGATTGACATGCTAGAAAAGTGTGGGTGTTTATTTCTTCCAGCTGTCCTGAGAATGGTTCCATTTGCCAGCCCTCAACTACACTATAGGACACAATGTGTCATTTGAAGTGTAGTTTATCCGAAAGTGCTACTTTAAAAAGGTATTAGGATTATGGCTGTAGAAGTGCATACAAAAGAGGAAGATTCAAAGTTTATATATGATGTATTAGATGCACACAATCCATTCCCGTCTTCTTCCCTCACTAGAAGCTAAATCATGTACAAAAACATTTAAAAGACCTCTCCCTGTGTACACTAAATCGTTCTTTGTTTTTCATTGCTGCCAAACAGAGGAAAAAGAAAGGAATTGCTGCAGCGCACAATGGGTGACGCCTTCATAATAGCGCCTTCTTCCCTTCTCTTTTTCCAGAAGACAAAGTATAAAAACGGAGAAGTTTCCTTCACCTCCACAAAAGCTTTTAAACGGTGGTTTTCTCCAAGAGCTGCTGCACTTTGCTCACTAGAACATTTCCCCAGGTGGGATTTGCAGTATAAAACTGCCACAGATTGGCTTATTGAGGAAAGAAGATAGACTCACACAAATCACTGGAAAGATAAATAAGCTATAGAGATCAATAAATAAAAGACAAGCAGAAAAAATCAAACTCCGGCATTCCAGACCAATTAAGATGTTATTTACTGCCTGTGTGACCGTAACTTCGATGCTCTTCTTCATGCTCACATCACAGGCATTTGTTTTGTGGAGAGAAAGATATACAACTGATGTGCAAACAGAAAATTATATAGATAGATTTTATGTCCCATAAAACTTTTAATCTGTGCTCCACATTAAATATAAACTACATTTTTTTATTTAGACACTGCATTGGTATAATTAAAATAAAGTATGCTCGCTCCATTTTTTCAGTAAGTCATTTCCAGCCATAGAGATCAAACAACAGTGAGGCAGTAGCATGAAATGCAGTTCTAATAGCCTGAGACCACATTTCCTGAAACTAAAACATGGGAGATAGTAGTGTGAAGGTACAAATTAAATGCAAATGCAACAGATTTCCTATTGTTGCTGAGCCCTGGGTCGGGCTTCAGTAAGGAAATTTCGTGGTTATGTTTAACTTCTTTGGGGAGTAACCATTGACATGTTATAAGTTCCCTTTTGAGATCACTGATGGAAGCTATCAGGAAGAATTTAAGAAAACTACCTGTCCCACTTTCAGGAAGAGAATGGAAGCAGCCTAGAGCAAATTCAATAAAAACATACTGTCCAGCCTGCCTCCAGGATACTCACGGCAGTTGGCAAACACTAACTGACTTGTTTTCATAACTGATACACATTTCTGTGGCAACCTACTTTTGTTCATTCAGTAGGGAACCTTTTTTATTTCAGAGGTGTGTCAGCAAGTCCTAGCAAAATTTCATTTTTAAAAGCAACTGCTCCAAAAACATCTCATGTTTAACACGGGGAGACGCTGGACTCAGCTTGTGTTGTGACATCTGGTTGGCCTGTACTGAAGCAAGCCTAAGCCTAGGGGCCATGGAGATGAAGTAGTTAATATGACAGAGATGCTTGTGAACAGGCTGAAAACTGTGGCTGAACATGAACTTAGAGAGCCACCCGTCTCCTCAGCTCAGCTCCATGTGGATCATGCCGCCAGTGTAGAAAATGCCCATTGGGTTGCTCGTTTCTTAGGGTTCCAAGTGTGCTAACATGAAGTCGCTTTGATACAACGTGGTCTGATTCCATACATGTAACTTACTCGAGTTTGTGAACTTGCTGTCGAACAGTCTCGTTCTGGTTTGTTATAAAATGGCATTTATCATCCAATGCTATAGTTTGAAGCTCTCAACTTTCAGGAATGTTACATTTTACAATTGCAAACAGAGGGAAGCATGCACACAAAAACAATAAATAACTTTCCGACTCACTTTACAAAACTATCTAAGCTTACCAGGAAGTTTCTGCAATCTCTTCCTCATCTTGAAGCCTTTCATACCTGGAAAAAGATAAAAAGCTTCATTGAGCATAATGCAATCCAGCCTCTCACTCTTTATTCTTTTTCTTCATAATAAAATGCATATATCCACAGCATTCTTCATAATGAAATGCATGCACCTATATCACATACAAGATTGTATAGCAAGATGAAAAATAAAAAAACTGCACATACACAACCACACGCTAAATGAACCTTTAAATAGGAGACTAATTGTGTTGCTGTTTAGATATAAGTGCATAGATAGGTAATATCTGTAAGGTTCTAAGCTATTGTGTGCATGACTTTAAAACCATAGAGAGCCCTGGGAGCAAAGGTGCTGTTGACCTCCCAAACACTGGTGTGGAGACACACCCTCAAAGACTGTCTGTGGTGAGCTCGCCCATGACTCTGCAAAGCCCATATCCCAATCTGCTCTGTGTATATCTTACATGAGAGCGTGGACTTTTTTTTTTTTGAGCTCTACACTTCTCTCTGCTCCTTCCCTGCCTCTCCCCTCCCCTTCAACCCTCTCTCAAGGTCCCCAGAGAGCATGGACTTTTCAGATGTCGCTTGAACTATGGACCTTGAACTGTGGAGAGTATTGTGGTTTTTTCTTGTTGTCTCAGTTTACTCACACAAATCCTTAAATCAAGACTATTTTCTAACAGTAATAAGAAAGGCTGGGATAGATGGCCGCCTGAGAACAATCTTCGCTGCTGCTAATTTTGAGCATGTAGGAAAGTACCACAAGCAATGGAAGGAAAGTGGCCTCCAGAACATAGGGAGGTCCTAAAGAGACAAGTCTTCTCTGGCACCTTTGGGAGGGATGCAACCCTATTTACAAGTGCCCACCCCACTGAGACCTCTGACCTCTGAACTGTAAGAGTTCCATGTTGTTTAAGCCACTAAATTTGAGGTCACTTGTTATGGCAGCAATAGGGCACTAATACATTCTCTCTGCCAAAGTAATTTTGAATATCAGAGAATGAAGAAAGTTCTAAATATTGCACCAAACAGACTCGAGTTCAAATTATTTAACAAAAAAAAAACAACTTTTTTTCAATCTCCCCTAATGCTTTATCAATAGAGGACCGAATAGCCACAAAGAGTGTCATCATACACTCTTTGTGTAAAATTGGTAACAGAGAAAGGATAGACCCTTTGGTAAAGAGGTGATGAAAGCTTTCAGATCTGATCATCATATAATATCTGAACATTGTCTGGAGTGCCACTAAGTATTAAAAATAAAAGGTAGAAGAGCTTATATTGGAATAAGTTACATTTGCCTTAAATCTAAGGCGCTTAGGGAATTTTAAGAATTCATTCTTCAACATTTGAACTTCAGAAAGTAAAGTTTCTCAGAATGACAGTATCTTGCCAAAAATATTAATGTGCCAGCATGAAATAATGTCTGTAGGAGGTGATAAAGGCATGAGTTATACCAAACTGTATTTCTTCATGAGTGTGACCATACTTCTTCAGGATATAAACAGCTAATGGGCATAAGAACACCTTCCCGAGCCCTTCAGAAAATTAAAGTCATGTGCACAAACATTGCTTTGAGAAACTAAAGGACAGTTTGTGGCCAAATGAAAATGTGCAGTGTTCCAAATAGAGTTCCTAAAGATATTATTAGAGCAGAATGTATTTTTTCTTGTTGTCTTGTTCATTCTAGTATGAATCACTAAGCTATTTACACTAGAGGTAGCAGCTTCTATCCTGTTAAGTAATAAAAAGTGTCAAATGAACTCAGAGCTGTGTTATACATTACGTCATCAGAGATTCTAGCCATTAATTGGTTTGGGGTCATTGGTCATCACAGTGAAAGTGAGGAGTCTATTCTTCATGAAATAAAATGCTCAATAGCACATCCTATTGGCATGGGCTAGATTTAAAGGGCCTACATTATTATTACTTGTTCATGCACATTTGTATGAATTTTCCTGAATTTATTTATTAGGGGTAAGAAAAGAGTCTGTTTTAAGAATTTAAAGAAAATACTCATGGATGCCATTTGTAACAAAATGTTCAAATGTTTGAGAAAAATATAGCATAAGGAAAATATAAAATCCCATGCACACCATTGTGCTTTAACCCTTTGGAGAGAGACTGTCTTTCTTTGAATGCCTCGACCTGCGGACAGCATAGAGATGGCACTGCAAACAGAACCATCCCTTCTGCTAGCGCATTGGCAGTAATGCGCTCAGTTAATCTACACAACACAAAGTCATCCTCTCAAAAAGTAATTCACTTCTTTTAAAACTGGATAGAAAATAAATATGGTGCAGTAAAGTTGTTGAGGAGAGGAATCTATCTGGACATTTCCCCAAACATTTCATTATGCTGACAATTCCCAGAAGTGCTCTCGAGAGCGCTTAAAGCTGGGGATTACTGTGCGGAGCTGATGGACTTTTTTTGTAGCCCCTTTAAAAGGCAGTGAACCGTTTTTCTATTTTATTTAAATAATGCCCCTTAAAATGGATTTTTAGAGGTATAATAACTCCTTAAGAGTCAGTTATGCTAAACAGTTTCTCTTGATAGAAATGTTGTAAAACTCGTTAACCGCACAGCCTCAGATGCCGCTTGGTGAACACTAACTGACATGTGAATGACCAGAGTTTGGAAAAGAAATTGCAATAGCTGTTGCATCACACACAGCTAGCACTGCACAAGCGGAGGCCACGGGGGACTCCGACCTGACAGAAAATTACTTCAACATGAATGAAAAGTGCTTGTTTCTCTTTATTAGTTTTTAGAGAACAATGAAAATGTTGAATTGTTTACAGAGGGCTGATTAAATGTGGTCAGCAGGGCCATGTTCCTGCTGCTAAGTGTTGGCCTCCCCCTCCAGCCA
The DNA here is from genome assembly GCA_004026605.1 of Ondatra zibethicus. Lineage (NCBI taxonomy): Eukaryota > Metazoa > Chordata > Mammalia > Rodentia > Cricetidae > Ondatra > Ondatra zibethicus. Next base: position 9,367 of record PVIU01014212.1, on the reverse strand, counting down.
GCCCCCAGCCTACACACTCATGCACCGTGCCATGCCCAACCCCAGTCCTGGCCCCCACCATTTGCTCCTTGCCACATGCATCTTCTTATAGGCTATTACGGCTGCACATCTGTGTGTGAAATGTGCTCATTCTGACATTCCATTGCTGCTCAGCACGGCAGAGGCCTTTGTTGAGTAAAACACTGTTGTCAAGCCTAACAAGCAGGTCATGCAATTTGCTGGACACTGTGGCAAAGAATAGCCTAGGATGAATTACTTCAGCTCAAACAATGCTCATTCCCATATTGGAACACATATGTATTTCTTTTGTTGTATGGCACTACAGAAAGTCATAAAATTGTGCTTCTTCAGGCTTTGCTTTTTAAAAGAACAAGGTTGAAACTAGGTAGGGCCAAACTACCACAGAATATCTTTTCGTTGTATTTACTTAGGATAACTAATGTCTTACGGCTAACGGAAAAATGCATGAATTGCTTTAATTGGTCATTTGGGGCTTATATTCCATTTGTATTTAGCAGAAAATACAGTAAGGGGAAAGCATTAGCCACAATTGTATCTGTTCCCTAAAGAGATTGTCCGACCAGGACATTTAGGAGGATGTTGTGGTGAAAGACTCTCACTATGTACTTCCACAAAATGAACAGCCCTTGAGGGAAAGAATTATGAGAATTCATTAACACGCATAAGCCACACACAGAGAAAGTCTTTCTACCAAACCGGTAAAGTGAATCAGATACAGAAATGTTACAGGAAATGAAAAAAGTAAGGAAAAGGAATAATTTTGGTTTCATAGTCTTTGGTGGCCCATCGTCTTCTTAGCGCCTAAAGCTTCCTTTCTCTCTTGTACATGTGCACAGAAGCTGGCAACAATGGCCGGTTCAAATGCTATTTGGGACAGTCTGACAGGATCCACAGTGCACGCTCTTGATGTGCAAGCAGAATTCTCTTCGCTTCTGTGCAGAACATGTATCCTGAGCCTATTATGTGTATAAACAATGGCATATGTAATTACCTTTCTAGGGTGGCAATTATTCCTCAGAATCAACAAGCAGAGTTAAAGATGTTCCCCCAGAAGACATTTGGGGATCAATTCTGGGTCAATTACATCAGGCTTTGATTTATCACATGGTGTCAGACTGTGTATAAAAAAAGAAAGTTTAAAAAAAATGCATTATGAGGTAAAGGCTAAAGGTTCAACTCAAACTGGTTTGTTTCCAACTTTGCTTTCTCCCAATTGCTCTGTACTTCCCCCATCCTCAATACAACAATGTTTTCCTGGGTTTTTATCTGTCAGAGAGTGTGTTGTTGGGGAAAATTAAATGCAATGAGTCTGGACACCATCCAGATTTGATATGACTCTCAACACACTCTTCATGCACACACCACAAGGCATTAGCGGTTTGTTCTAGGATGTACCTGAAAAACAGAGGGTGAAAGGGTTAGATCAGACTTCAGAATAGAGCTATGGATGTGGATCCCTATGCTTTAAGCAAATTACATTCTTCTGCAGTGGATGATATCTGCCACCCATGGATGGTATGAGGTTTCAACAAGATAATTGAGAGGATTCACATAAAGCATTTGCTCCCCATGAGTTCCTGGTGGATGATGTGATTACTGTACTACTGAAAGACAAGTCAAAGAAGGAGAGGGGTGCTTCCCCTTGGAAGAGTGGTGATGGCTGGGGACAAGAAAGAGTGGATATTAGTTTAAACAGTAAGGTTGAACTGTGACCCCAAAACACTTTTTACGAGGTACTTTTTTTTTCAGTATATTGACCATAAAGTACAAACCAATAAAGGTGCTATTTGCTAGGACTGCTCCTTCCAGTCTTTAATACTTTAATAAAAGAGCCATAGCGAAAAAGGCTACTACACATTCCATGATCATATGTGTTCACTGAACACAGACCTAGTTTTCACCAACCTCTTAGAAATTTGTAATGCAGAAATGAACTCCCTAAAGGGGTCTCCAACAGTAGGTACATGCACAGTTTGGCATAGCACAAATTGATAACCAAGAATGCCTCATGACCAGGACTTTGGCAGTGAGACAAATCCATCCTAGTCCTAGAACTGAAGCTACTAGTTAGATTAGAGCTGTTCTTTACTGGAGAATAAAGTAACAATGTTTTAAAATTAAAATAAATGGTTTAAGAATTTTCATCAAGTCACTTAGTAAACAGTGAAGTGCCACACTCAAAGACCACGAGAAATGCATCATATAGGGACAGCACTGTTTATTTAACAAGGTTCAAGCAACACTATTCATTTCTCAAACAGCACACAGTGTTATTGACAGTTTGTATTGGCAGCTTAATTAAGAAGTCTGTTGATGATGTTTTAAAAGGAGTTGGCACATTTTCAATTACATGGACACTACTCAAGACAAAGATGGCCATTGTTGGCTCATCCATATTGAAATAGGTCACAGACACAGCATACAATGTCCAGTGTCTCTAATATCTTAACACTGGCAAAGTTATGACATATTCTCAAGTAAGATACAAATTTTTAGGAAAGTTGTATAGTGATTTAAGCTATAAGATACAACAGATGAATATTTTTAAAAATTGTTCAGCCAGATTTTCAAGATGCTTTGCCAGATGTTTGCTGCTCTCTGGCTGGTATTGGATCCAAACCCCCAAATATTATCTGCATTCTGTCTTCTCCTCACTGGTATCTCATGCAAAGTGGTAGCCTTGAGCACACAGAGAGTAGATGCCTGTAGAGAAAACAGGTAACTCACTGTGCCACCCCTTAGAGCAATATTGGTTTTCCAGCAGACAACTTACACCTATAGAACAAAATAGAATTTAATTCAAATTAGCTCAAAGCATTATGCCTCTAAAGTTTGCTAAATATTTATGGAATAAATAAAATAGACTTTATTTCAGCACCAAAAAAATAAAACAGTAAAAGATTAAAATGTCTTGAATTTCCCAGATTGTTTTGCTATTTTGTGCTATGTTCTATTTTGTTCCTCATTAAGGAAGTTTAAAATATTTACAGAATATGTTTTTCTATTTATTTGTTTCTTGTATTAGAGAAAACTTTAATTATGAGCAGAAGAAAGAGCTATGCATCCTGAAATGAACTGTAGCTTCACTGAGGGCAGGCCCAGCACCTTGAATGCCTCTTCATTTTCTCTCCCATCTTTTTAAAGTGAATCCACATAGTAAGCATTCAGTTAACTTGAAAGGCATTGGGTGTCTCAGTCCATGTCAATTTGGAGGAGCTGCATTGACTAAGGAGCAGCTGAGATGGCGATGCTCTCAGCTGCAGTTGATTTCAGGCAAGTGAGGCAAACCGTACAGGAGACTTCCTTTACTAACGAATGGCTGACCACTGGCATTCTCAACCTCTTGATTTGTTTCCATTTTGCTGACTATAACATGATGAGCCTCCAGTGGTTCTATTTCCAACCAAAATGGTATGAAGGTCGGTTTGAAGCCTGTACTCTGTGGCTGTCTGACACAGTCCAGGAGGCAGTACATCTGTGAACAAAATAGGAACCAATTATTTATCCATTTCTTGCTGAGAAGAATGTTCAGAAATGCCAAAGCTGGCCTTTTGCTGATCATTAAAATGAATGTAGCTCAACATTTCAAAACATAATGAGAATTTTCTATGGTGGTAACACTGTTTAAATCTTTCTTTTCCTACTTTAAGCAATAATTCTCATTTCCATCCTAACCCCAGTGCAAATCCAAGCTTTATAAAATCAGAAATCCTGCATCCTAAGCATTCCCTAACTGATAAGCATTCCATATTGCCTATTACCCCTTGAGGTCTCATTCCCTAACCTTTCACAAGTAGTAAAGGCCCTGCTGGCAGTCTGACATATTGTTCTATGTAGGTGGCTGAGAACTTGCAACTGCCACCAGTAGAGAAGCCAGTGTTGATGGCATCATAGGCAGGGGCACGTGTTCAACAAAGTTCTAACCCATCAGGCAAGCAGAGGCCAGGTGTAGTCTGAATACTTGATGCATATCAATTGTCAGTTGCAACAAGAACGGCCTCCTGAGAGCAGTCAGCAGGAGTCAGCAGTGGCCCCACAGGGATTGCTATCACGCCTCTTCACACACACCAATAACAGTATCTTGGACTAGGAAAGATTGATATCTTTTTCTTTCTTTTTTCTCTTATTGAAAATGGATTTTTTCCTACAATATATTCTGATTATAATTTTCCCCAACTCCCCCCAGATTCTCCCCACCTTCCTCCTACCCAAATCCACATCTCTTTCTCTCTCCAGGTATCCAAAAGATAAAATAAAACAGAAGAAAACTGAAATAGGACAAAATAAACAAACAGAAAAAAAAGTCAAAGAAAAAGCACAAGAAACACTCAGAGATACACATGTTCACACACACACAAATCCCATAAAAACCAGAAACTAACACTTACGCAAAGAACTGTAAATGTAAAAAAACAAAAAAAAATCTGGGTATCCCCGTGCTCTCTGAATAAGAGTCCAAGAAGGCACAATCAAGTTTAGCTTCAACAGAATTTTATTTACTAATTCACCTTATTTAGATCATTTTAAATAGACCAAAGAACTTATGTTCATCAAAACTTCTAAACTCTATCAAAACTAAAAAACCTAAAGAAATAAAGTTCTGGATAAGAATTCTTTAAGATTCATGTAACAAGTGTGTGCTTGCTTGCTCTTCAGCTCAAGAACAAACATGCTATATGACTTGAGAATCATTTTGGGTTCTACCATCTTGGTCTGTTTTATCAAACTTATTACCAAACCTTTAAAGTGTCATTTTGTTTCAACACTCTTCCCTCCTTGGTCTTGGCCTGTCCTCATTAGCCTGATTTGTGACAATCCTGGCTTAGCCTAGGGGACCTCTGTTGTCATCTTCACTCCTACCAAGAGGTCCTGCCCCACTATGGCTATAAGCTGAGTGCCTGGAGTCTTCCCTTAAAAGGCCCAGTACTGCTGCAACCTCCAAGCCGTCACCATCACTGAAGGCTGGAGAGAAGTCATCTCAGATCACCACATGCAGTGAGTGGAACTTCTCTGGCCACAAAGTTACGGAATTGTTCCAAGTATGCAATGCTTTTCTTCCACCGTTAGGTAGATTGACCTATTTGTCAAAATGACTTCTGCCATCACTAACTTTCCTCTTTCTAACAACGCAACTGGGGTCCTAACAGTCTTTTCTAGATTCTATTCTATGAGCTGAACTATGGATGGGATTCAGCTGTGTTAAGGTAGCCACTTCTTACTCCAAGTCCCCTGCTACCTTCAGCCTCTTAGGCCCGCCTCCTGCTAAGATGAACCTCCCTGGAAACCAATCCCTGACTGAATTCTTGGATGAGCACATTCTCTCGGGCCCTGAGGCTTCCGCCAGGGGGAACGAGGTTTGACCGTGACCAACCTAACTTTGCTCTGCTCCCACACGTGGAAAGCTATGCTCAGCGTAGATAAATTACACTGCTTTATTATATGAATGCATAGAAACATTTATTCATCACTTGCTATTTTATTCTGCCTTCACTCCATAAAATAGTAATGAAGCTAACATTGACTTTATTTTTATAAAAAAAAAAATACTCTAGCACTAGCAGACCACTCAATCGGTAAAGCACTTTCCTTGCAATCACAGGGACCTCACTGTGGTTCCCTAGAAGCCACAGACTAGTCCAGCCAAGTTGTACATGCCTGCAATCCCAGAGATGGGGGACTTCACAAAACAGCTACCCTAGCTGACTTGGTGAAGTCCCAAGGCAATGACAGACCTTGTCTCCAACAAAGATGGTGGGAGGGCTTAAAGACCAACGCCTGACGCTGCCCTCCAACATATACACACACACAGGAACACATACATAAACAATAAGTGAAGAATCTGACATGGATCCCTGTGCTCTAACTCCTACCTGGGTCCTGAGATTATTCACTTTCCTGTTCTATTTTACTACAATGAGACAGATCCACAGACCTTTACAATTCTGAGGATCTCTATTCACAGCATCTTTTCCAAAGTTTTTACCCTTTGACACTCCACTTATAATCTAAAAAAAGCTCATTGGAAACACGTCTAGACTAATACATCCCTTATTTGGATCCCTCTGGAATCTTCACTATGCAGTTGACTCCTTGTTTCTCACTATCCAGTATGTTAACTCCCTGGATAGACATTAGTTCTCTAAGAACTGAGAGAAAAGTCATTTTGTGTTCTTGGTGCTGACCTCCAGAAGCAGGAGATCAAAGTTCCACCCCATCTTCTCACTCCTCCCAGCCTCAAGTAGCCTGCCTCTACCGATTAAAGACATGGTGGCCCTGAATCAAACGCTGACCCAATAAAGCCTCTGTAAGCAGGTGAAGCTTGGGAATAGTGAGGCAAAAGATTAAAGCCTTTACTGCTGTGGCCTGTAGTCTCTATGATTTTGTTTCTGTCGATCTCTTCAGATGGTTTGTTTCTACTTCCACGCAGCCAGTGCGATAAAACTCAGTGCTGCCTCCCACTTAAGACAGACAAGACCCCACCCGCTGTCGTATTCACTCCCTCCTCCCAGACAAGATCTGGGGTAGACTAAAACTCTAGGCTGTGAAGAAAGATCCAGGGAAGAGGGACCCCAGAGACTTAAATGAGTACAAACACAGGCTTCTCAGCAGCTGCAAATGATGCGATACTTCTGGGTTGGAGCAGGTTGCCGGGTCCAAGGAATCTGAAGAGACAATCAAGAGGACTTCCCTGTGTTTATCTCTTCCAAGTTCCTGTGTCCTTAAGAAACATGTTGCCGAGGATCAGAGGGTCCGTCTCAATTCAACTAATATTCAATCATCATTTTAATGAATATGTATTAGTTGTTTTTTCTGTGGTAAATAGTAACTATCTGAACTTTATGAGAATATAGCAAGAATTCTGAAAAGCTAGAGTTCTGGACCACAGCATTCATGGCACACATACTGAATGCACACCTCACTCAGGACCTTGGAGAAACGTTTTCTTCTATGAAGCCAGTTCTGTAAGTGCACATTTTGACAACATAAATCTTTAAGTCTGAGATCTTTTGGGGAGCATGGATGTAAGCAAGACAAATCCTGGGGGCTTTTACAAGCCTTCCTGCCAAAGGGGAAAGCCAGTGGACTTGGTGAGCACACATTTGCATCAGCACTTGCAGATGGCCAGAATTTGCTGTAGAATCATGTAATATTCATGACATTCCACATATTTTGAATATTTCAATATATCATACACATACTACATACATATATACATAACCTTGATAATATATGACTTAAAAAGAAATGGAGAGTGAATCCAGGCATATCATAAAGTCATAAGATCCTTTGTTATATGGACATATCTATGAACAGAACCTTTACTTTGAAACGATGCTTTTTTAACAAGGATGACAGAAATTGCTAATTGTTCCCTTTTCCCCCACATGTTAAGAGGTACATGGCTATATAGGTGACTTTAGATCTTTATGACACTAGGTAAATAGACAGCAGGAGTCCAGTTTCTTGGGAATGTTCTTTGAGGGAACACTTACATAACTTCAGACATATTAGTGAGGCAATATTCAGGCATAGCAAAGGAATAAAGATACATTTTCTATGTTTTCCTTAAATAACAGTTGAAACATAGGCAGTATCCCCTTATGTTGGGGTGCCCCTTCTATCAGTTCTGGGGCTTCTTAAGCAACATGCAAGTCAGGCTGCTCTGAAAACCACAGCACTATAGTTTCAGTTTGAACTTAAGGGCCATCCAACTTTGAACAAACCACTTAAACACTATAGAGTGGTTTCTTCTTTGTTTGTTTGTCTTACTATACCTCCTTCATAGAATGATTGCTAGCAATGTGAAACTGCATTTTGTTGTTGTTGTCCTTAGCATATCCCCAGCTTCTGATGCAAGGCTTACATACAGTAAATACTCAGTGAATAACCATTATAACTGAACTCTCAGGTGTGTCCAGTCTAGACAAATAATGCCATAATTTAACAGCCATTCCAACAGACATATCATATGATACAAGTAGTAACATGATATATGCTGCAGGGATCTCATGTTTGCCTCATGACAATAACATGACCTGCCAAAAGATTTACTTTTCTGACTCATAAGTTTATATATTAAGTAACTCAGGTTAAACCACTGATTGTCAACTTAATGAACTAAAGACATTTAAAATATGCATTGATTATTTATTTATTAATCTGTTTATTTATTCTATGTGAATATCTATACATGAGTTTATGTATGTGCATCATATACATCCAGGTGCTTGCAGATGGAAGAAGAAAGTATCAGATTCCTTGGAACTGGAGTTTTAGGAAGTTGTCAGCAGCCCAGTGTGTGTGGTGGAATCCGAACGTGGATCCTCTGTAAGAGCAGCAGATATTTTTAATCATCAAATCATCTTTCCATTCCATAACAACCTTTTAATGATCCTCTTAACTTTGTCAGTCCTAGAGACCAAAGGCACGTAGCCATAATCCTGCCCCTATTCTTTCCTACAAGTTATCATTACTAGTTTCTGTTGTTCATGCATAATGCATAAAACCTGTTTTTTATAAAGTGTTTATGGCTGTGAATTTGTATTGCCATGGTACAGAATCTCAAGTAACAATTCTTCTGGCATTGCAAAGAAAGTTGGCATCTTATGAATCTACAAAAATAGCATAGATGAGAATTTTCAGTAAAATACATTTCTCTCCTATTGAAGAGCTCTTAATAAGCATGCATGTCTGAGTGCTCCCATTTTACTGTCAGTGATACCCACTTACCAGGACCAGAGTAATTCAGTCAAGTCTGTTGAGGTGATGGATTCTGCAAAGTATGTAAGCGTGTCAGTGGAGGAAGGATAGATCATAGTCTCTATGCAGCACATAGTAATGGTATAATCTCTGCATGGACTGGTTCTCCCTCCAAATGAATGTTGTAATGCTAGTGGCCGATCCAGACTTTTGACTGTTCATGTACAAAGTTCCATTTCTTTCTAACTAATATAAAGTCCTTTGGTTAAAAGACACAAAGATTACACAAAGTTAACTGTACAGTAATTTTTATCTAACTCTAATCCTAATGCCTATGTTTGTTTCAAATAGTCTATCTCCTTTTAATCTACTTATTTAAGTAGCCATTGCTATCTCACTGGATCTGTCGCTCACATATTGAAACTGACTCCTGAGTTGGAGATTATACCTAAAGCACACTCAGTATGAAGATGAACTGAAAAAGGAAGTCTGAATGAGTACAGAGTCAAAAGAATGGACTGGAGAAGTGGATCAGAAATTAAGAGTTCATTTTGCTCCTGCATAGGACCCAATTCCGGCTCCCAGCACCCATATCAGACGCTCTCACAATTCCGGCTCCCAGCACCCATATCAGACGCTCTCACAA
>PVIU01014211.1:0-53305 GCA_004026605.1 Ondatra zibethicus | reverse complement strand
ACAACGGTAGTCATCAAGCACAGGAGACTTTATTTTGGATAATGGAATATGTGAATACCTGGTTTTCAAGCACTCAAGAAGGAGAAATTAGCGTGTGGCTCAACCATGCACACACTTGTACAAGTTAGTGATTGGTTAGCAGGTTCCTAACAACAAATCCAGGAAAATTCCCCCAGCAATCCACTCTTTTCGAAGCGGTCTTTACTTCCCGGCCCAGCCCATCTTCCCTCATCTCCACTTAGCATCCTGTGTGACTTATCCTTCTTCTGAGCCCTTCCACTCATCTTCAGGTTCTGCATGTTGCTTGCAGCAACTTATCGCATAAATTCATCTTTTGTAATGTGTTATATCACCCAGGCAACAGAACTCATGGTAGATTACCTAGGATAAATTCCCCCTGTATCCAAACTATCTCTCTCTGGGTCAAATTAATTTCCTCTAAAATGCCAGTCTATTTTTCATTAAAATGCTTGCAAATCCTTCAGGTTATTGAGTTTACAGCAGCCCCATTAAATAGAACAATAATGATTTATGTAACAAGTTAGAGCAAAATTTTTGTTTTGTTTAACAGAAAGGTTCATGGTCTGTGGCCAAACTCTTAAGTACAACTGTGCCCTGTACCCTCGTCTTCACCACTTGGACGATTTGCCTGTCTGTTACCCTATCTTCGTGACTTGGACTATTTGCCTGTTTATTTCTCAGAGCGATCTTAGTTGTTCTTAATATTGTTCTTTAGGGTTTAAAAGCTGAAAGGCCAGCTATGATGTTAGAAAGCGTTTCGGGAAAAGCTGCAGAGGCTTTGGATTAAGAAAAACCTAGACTGGGCGGTGGTGGCGCACTCTTTTAATGCCAGCACTTGGGATTAAAGCACTTGGACAGAGGCAGGCAGATCTCCGTGAGTTCGAGGCCAGCCTGGTCTACAAGAGCTAGTTCCAGGACAGACTCCAAAGCCACAGAGAAACCCTGTCTCAAAAACCAATAATAATAATAATAATAATATAATAATAAAAGAAAGACCTGGATAAAGCTATCTGATATCAAATCTGTATTAACATGCTCATGTGATTTTTGTTTCCTGATCAGTCCCTGAATGATACAACCACTTAGTAGAGTCACAGTACCTAGCGTGGATACATTTACGTTTGTTACAAGATTGTTAAAGCTCATACTTAGGTGATATGTTAGAAGATCTAGAGTAGATGCTTAAGAGGACTATTAACTCTGGTGAGGGAAACATGGAGGGTAGCTTACACGAGATCTTCCCCTCTGCCTCTATCCTGCCAACTCCAATCACCCAGCCTCAACGCTGGCTCTGTAGCAGAGCCTGTGACAGTCTCATCCCTCTTCTTCTTTAGTGGATCCCACTGATCTTCCTCTCCTCACCTCCCTCACCCCACCCATTACTTTATCCTAGCCCCCAACTCCAGCAGGCCCTCCCTGGGAACCTACAGACCACACTGGTCAAGGAAGCAGGTAAGCTAACTGCAGACCTTCACTTTTGCTCCTCCAAGTCCAATCCCCTGGTCACATCCCCAGCTCTGCAACAGAGCTCCCACAACCTCTCCCTCCAACCCCAGCTTCAGTGATCAGCACCAATGGCCCTCAGCATCACTAATGACCAATGGGACTCATTTCCCACGCCACTGTATTTTCCCTATGCACAGTCTCCATAACCCCTATAAAGTCCACTATAATGGCCTGGCCTATTGTTGTCTCCATCCCCACTCAGAGGCAGCCATTTTGTGCCCCCCAATATATCTCATGCATGAGGTTTCTTGAATGGTGTGATTTTTGTGGTATTATCTGGCCCCTGATCACTGAGATATTCTTTTGCCAAAAATTCCTTTCCTCAATTCCAATCCTCTAGATTCCAGCATAAAAACACAGTCAATAACAGCAGGAAAATGTGTCTCCCTCCACTAGAACCCAGCAATCTCTAAATATTCTAACATAGTTGAAACACAAACAAATACCTTAAAACAACATTTGTGTATATGTTAGAAGTCCTTAAAGAGGAAATTAATAAATCCAATAAAGAAATCTATGAAAACACATTGGAAGGAAATAAAAACATTCAAGACCTGAAAGTAAAAATAAAACCAATAAAGAAATCCAAACTGAGGAAAATTTGGAAATGAAAACTTTATGGACTTGAACAGGAACCCCACAGACAAATTCATCAACAGAATACAAAATATGAAAGAGGGAAAATATCAGACATTGAAGACTTGAAACTTGAGAAAAAGAAAAATGGATACCTCCTTTCAAAGAAAATGTTAAATCTAAAATAATCCTGTCATAAAACATCCTGTAAATCTGGGACACTATGAAAAGACAAAATCTAAGAATAAGGGAATCGAAGTAGAAGCAGCACAGGTCACAGGAACAGAAAATGTTTTCAACAAAATCATAATAGAAAACTTCCCTAACCTAAAGAGGGAGAGGCCTATCAAAGTACAAGAAGTTTATAGAACACCAAATAGACTGGACCAGAAAAGAAAGTCCCCTCAGCATATAATAATCAGAGCTCTAAATACAAAAAAACAAAGAAAGAATATTAAAAATTTCAGGGGAAAATGATCAAGTAACATACAAAAGCAGACCTATTAGAATTATACCTGACATTTCAATAGAGACCCTAAAAGCCAGAAGGGCCTGGACAGATGTGCTGCAGATTCTAAGAGACCACAAATGTTATACCCAGCAAAATTTTCAAACACTGTAGATGGAGAAAAAAGGTATGCCTTGATAAAACTGAATTTAAGCACTGTCTATCTACAAAACCAGTCCTACAGACGGTGCTAAAAGTTAAACTCCAATCTAAAGGGGTTAAATACATCAAGAAATCACAGGGAATAAAGAATCTTAGACCAGCAAAGTCAAAAGAAGGGAAGCACACACAACAATAACCACCACCACAACAAAATATCAGGTATCAATAATCATTAGTAATTTTACATCTCTAAATACCAATGACCTCAATTCCCCAATAAAAAGACAGACTAATTGGATGTGAAAACAGTATTCATCATTCTGCTGCATCCAAGAAACATACTTTAATGTCAAGGATAGACATCACCTTAGGGGAAAGGGTTGGAAAAATATATTCCAAGAAAAGGATATTCCAATCTAAAAAGCAAGATGGTATAGCCATTTTAATATCTGACAAAATAGATTTCAACACAAAACTAATCATAAGAGATTATGATTTTGCAAAGGATACTATATGTTCATCAAAGGAAAAATCTACCAAGTGGACATTACAGTTCTTAACATCTATGCCCCAAACACAAGTGCACCCACATTTGTAAAAGAAACACTACTACAGCTTAACTCACACATGGACCTGCACACACTGATAATGGGAGACTTCAATACTTCAGTCTCACTAATGGACAGGTCATCCAGACAAAAACTAGACAGAAAAATGCTGGAGATCAATTATATTATAAACCAAATATCCTTAACAGATATTTACAGAACATTTTGACCAAACACAAAAAAAGTCATGATGACATTTTTTTAATGCCTGAATAATTCTCCATTGTATAACTGTACCATATTTTCTTTACTCTTTCTAGTGTTTAGGGACATCAAGGTTGTTTCCAATCTCTAACTGTTATGAATAGAGCAGTAAGGAACATGGTTGAGCAAGTGTCTTCGTGGTAGGATAAAGCATCCTTTGGGTATATGCCCAAGAGTGGTATATATGGATCTTGAGATAGATTGAGCCCCATATTCCTGAGGAACTGCCACACAGATTCTCATACTGGATTATGAGGTTGTGCTTCCGCCAGCAGTGGAGGAAATGCAAATCAATATGACTTTGAGATTTTATGTTCCTTACTGGCCAAACAGTGTTGTAATTAATATAGCTTCTGTGTGATTATTTGGGTCTGGGTGGCCTGAAATGAACAGGCAGTCTGTTTACATATTTGCTTATGTGTGAATATTACCCAAGAAGTCAATAATAACCAAGATAAAAATCAAAGAACCACAAAGGGTATATATAGAGTCGGGGACTAGAGAGAACAGATACATCTTGTTAGCAAAAGGAGATAAAATAGATAGTTATGGATAGATGCAATGGGGTTGGAGTGTAAGCATCTGGTAGAGGATAGGTATTTGTGGGAGGGACTGCTGGGGAAAGAGAACTAAAACTAAGGGGCATTTGATGGGTTGTACAGAAGCCTAATATAGTAGAGGCTTCCTAAATTATATACATACATGAAGGTGTTTTAAATGAAATTGTTAAATAATTGGGGAGAAAGATATCTCTTGTCACCAAGTGGAGCTTCCTGTACTGGGATTGGTTTACACCAATTGAGTTGTTGGTCAAGGTCACTCCAATTGCATTTCTAAACAGCTGAGGCTTTTCTAGACTCTAGGCTGCTCCACAAACTGACAGCAAGGCCCCATTGCTGACGACCACAACTATACAACTTGCTGAAGATGGAGATGTCAAGTTGATGCCTACATAGAGCTTTTGCCCCAAAATTCCAGTGTCTTTGGTACAGAAACATGCTCTGCATGCTCTCAAAAGAGAAACATAAATGCCAAGCCAGCCAAAAAGCCCTTATCTACAATGATGCAAGATAGGCTGGGCAATGGTGGCACAAAGCTTGTAGAAGTAGCCAACTGATAACTGATTAGATTTAATGCCCACTCCACAAGAAGGAACCCATACCCAACACTGCTTGAGTGACCAAGAACCAGAGATTAGATAGCCCAGGAACCTAGGATAAAACCAAATAATACTGGTCTAAAAAAGAAAAAGAATGTAGTCATCAAATGACTCCTAATGACATTCTGCTATACCCATAGATCAGTGCCGTGTTCATCTGTCATCAGAGAAGCTTCCTCCTGCAGCAAATGGGAAAAAATAAAGACCTGCAGCCAGACATTATGCAGGGACTGAGAGACTTTGTAATACTCGGCCCTAAATGGGATTTCTCCATCCTATCCCTCCCCTTGGAGTTCATGAAACCCCTAGGAAGACGTGGCATGAAAGAGTGTAAGAAAGACACCATGAAAACAAGGCTCTCTAGATCAACATGAAGAAAGTTCATATGAACTGAGCAGCATGCACAGGACGGACATGGGTCTTACTGGGTCTTCTGTGTATATATTATGGCTTCTAGATTAGTGTTTTCCAATATATATATTTATTGCTTATTTGTGGAGGCCCAAAGAAGCCAAAGGTCTTCTTTAAGAATTCGGGACTTGTTTCTAGTTTCTTCAAGGTTATTGTGCTTCTACCTCAGACAAAAAGTTCCACACAGTTGTAAATCAGAGAGCTCTGCTCTTGCAAGGCTAAGGCTATTGTCAACAGGTGTGGCTAGTTGCCAGCCCTCCTGCACCTGGAATAGGGAAGTAGTTTGTTCCTACCTAAAACAAAAGTCTAAGAATCCAACTAAGTTCCAGTTCTTTTTATGGAAATAACTTGGTGTTCCAGCCAGGGAGTGGTTTGTTTACGGGGTGAGGGCTTGAGTCTAGGGCGTGAGCATGACTTGGAGACTTGCTTTGTTCTAGCAACAGAATGTTCAACTATGAATGTAGCCCCTGACTTTCAATTGGTATGTTAATGCAGTCTTTGTCTTACTCCTTCCTTTTGGGGTCGGGATATATTATATTAGGCAGTTGGAAATTAAACTTGGGCGAATTTTCAGTACTCACTGAAAAATTCCCTCCTGAACCTATCCTATATGTTTCTGTGCTTTATTAGTTTCATTTGCATCTTCATATTCTTTACTATATTTCTAAATTCCCATGCCTCTACTCTGGAGGGAGGTATTTTTGTCAAGGCTGGCCCCTGACACTTATTTAATAGTTTTTATTGAGCTATATTAGTTTAGTGTTTTCTTGTTTGTTTGTTTGTTTGTTTTTCAAGACAGGGTTTTGCTGTAGTTTTAGAGCCTGTCCTGGAACTCACTCTTGTCGACCAGGCTGGCCTCGAACTCACAGAGATCTACCTGCCTCTGCCTCCCGAGTGATGGGATTAAAGGCATGTACCACCACTGCCCAGCTTAGTTTAGTGTTTTTATGGGATTGCTGAGAATGTGAATGGGTGAGTTTCTGATTCTTATGCTTTTTCTTGGGTTCTTTTACTTCCATTTCTTTGTCTTGTCCAACTACCATGTGATAGTTTTTGTTTTAGCTTACTGAATTTCATTTTGGTATATTTTAATAAAATAAATGAATGTAAACCTAGTCACTTGGGTAAAGGTTAGTTACTGATTTGTCACTTCCACCTGTTGGGAGAGGAATAATCACTTTCTCCAGAAGATACTGGGTATATCAACCATGCCAGGATAGGCCATGTTGGAGAAGTTAACCAATATATAATGAACTCCACGGTTTTTTTTTTTGTTTGATTGTTTTTGTTTTTTTTTTTCTCTCTGTGTGTGCTTTTATTTGGTTACAGTTCAGCAGTTTTTTTGTTCTCTTTTCTGGCTGTGATTTTGTTTTCTTTTCTATATTTGGGGAGCTTTTTTTTATTGCTGCATTGTGTTTTTGTTTGTTCAGGTGGGGTGGGAGGAGGGCAGCTGGAAGGACTAGGGGAGGGGAAGAAAATGACCAAAGTACATCTAAGTAAAGCATAATGTATTAAAATATAAGAAAAAGAAAATCAATTTTAAAAAGGGAATTATATTCAGGAACTATTGCAATAGAGGAAAAGAGATTCTAGTGTATGACCTGGATTGCTTCTCAATACAACAGAGGCAAATAGTGACTGATAGCCAAAAGAAGATTAGGGTTGGGGAGGGACAGTCGATAGATGGAAAGGTACTCAGCAGGTAAATCAGGGTGAAGGTAATAGAGTGGCCAGATGCCAAGGGTAAAGGATGAGCAATCTGACCAAATATTAAAGATGACAGGCTTTTCTCTATGAGAACTTAGAGACATCCTTCTTCAACAGTGCTATTCAGGCCTGATAAGGATGGATGCCACCGTCACAGCTTAAAGGGCTCAGAGGAGGTGGACTAAAGCTTTGTGGAGGAGAACCCTTGCTAATATCCAAGCATACTTTACAAGTAAGTAGAAAGGAGTGGTATGTATGCTTAGGAAGTCTCTTGCTGATAAAACTAAAGTCTTTTTGATATACTTTTATTCAAACTTGGAGCATAAAAGGAACACCTACAGGATGGGCAGAAAGGTTCTAAACATTCTTATTTATTAATATTTAATAACTGAAAACTTTTCAGAAAAAAAATGGAATCTGTTGTACCAAAACTAACAAAGAAAAAGTCCAAAACGTTCTAAAGAATGATTTTCACCCATAGTTGTCCAACAGCAGCTATCAGAAGAGACCATCCTCAAACTACAACTTTGTACAAAGGCCATCATAACCTCACACACACACACTCACACATACACACACACGTTTGCAACAATGACATCTGTGTAGTCTCAGACTGGTGACACCTTTGTATGAATCATTGTGGCAAAGGACCATTTTTAAAAAAATTTATTTTTATAATCCCCCTCACGTTCATATTTTAAACCCTCCCTTGTCTCCTGGATTATGCTCATAATTTATTTTGGTACCTATGCTTTCATTGCAATCCTATTTTATTTCCAAATGCACATTATTCATTTGAAATATGTCTTTGTCTTGAAAATTAATGATATGGTGCATCATTTTCCTGAATAGGGCATCTAAGAATATTCTACGTTAGGGTTTCTATTTATCATATTGTTGGGCAACCAATAATATGCAACCAAATCACATCTAACTTTTCTTTTGGCTGATTACCTATCCTTATATTGCTGGTAAGGAGCATTTTATCAATAGATAGTAAATTTTATATAACAAATTTATTACCATCCCCCAAAAATCCTGCCTTCCTTGCTATTTACTAGTGGCATCAATCACTAATAAAGAGAAAAAAAAAGGTGACACAGATGTACAGGCAGTAGAGAAAATACCCAGAGACCCAATGTAACAGTCTGTCCTGTCCCTTTAAGAGCCAACACCCATCCACTCCCTCCCTCGGCTGCTGAGGCAAGCAGATCTTCCTTCTGCTTCTAGCCTGAGCCCCTTCCTTTCAATCTCTCTCCCAAAGAGGTAACTTCCCTCTTCTTTCCCTGACTCCTCTATCTCTCTGTGTTTCTTGTTCTCTCTCTCTCTCTCTCTTTCTCTCTCTCTCTCTCTCTGCTCTCCCCCCTTCTCCCCTTTCCTCCTTTTCCTTTCCCCTCCATAACCCACTAAATAAATACCCACTTATTCTGCATGGCATGTCTATCTGTCTCTGTCTCTCACCTGCCGTGGGACTGGCTGTCCAGCCGAGGTCTCTCACCCTCCATGCTGCTCCCTGCCTGGGACCCACTGTCCTTAATGTCCCTTGGCCCACAGGCCCCTCGGGAATGGCACCATTTTATTTTTACCATTACACCTAAAACATTTAATACCCTGATTCCAATATTTCTATATCCAATGTATTTCTCATGTTGGTGAGAACCACCAATATTCTCATGATAAATTTACCATTTTCATTTTCCTAGGTTGATACTTGCCAGCAAGTATCTCAGGAAAAGATACTGGCAGTTTCACTAGATAACAGAAGAAGGAAAGGGTCATTAAAAAAAAAGTTGGTCTCAAAACAAACAAGATTAGAACACAAGATGGTGACTAAATAAGGCCTTTCCTTGTTTTATGATACATTTCCAACAGAAGAGAGAGTATGGATTTTTTTTCTTCAAAGAATTACTCTAAAACATCTTAAAACTACATTTGTCATAGCTGGTTGGCAACTTTTCTCTCACTCTTCATCCATTTTACTAAATATTTCTGCAATATACCCTTTCATGTTATAAAAAGATGTTTAAATGAAATCATATTTACTAACCTATCTCTACTCCGGCTAATAATTTGGTGTTTAGGACTCATGGAGTTACCTACATCTTTGAGAAAGATAAAAGAGAGTGAGTCATAATGTTTGTGTCTTCATTTTAAGAGCCAAACCTAAAAAAGTAGGATACATACCCAAAGCAGTCAAAATTAGTCGAGTGTATGCAATACAAGATGTTTCTTGGTATTGATCCGTGGGCTGTCAAGTGATATGCTAGACTGTACACAATATGATGGGTACGTAATCCACTTAAGGTTGGCTTTTCATATCCTCTTCTTTCCCTGAATAAAAGGACTGGGTAGTGCGTACCTTTTATTTCCAAAGTCAAGTAAATGCTTCTATCCGTAGATGTTTGCTAAAGGTCTGTTGAATGAAGGAAAACACAACAAACAAAAGAACAAATCTCAGGCTCCTGGCAGCCTTATTGCTTGATTTATGTCAAGACGCTAGTCATCACTCTAATGGGACAGTTGGGAATACAACTTTCAAAAGATATTTCAAGCAATAGGGTTTGAAACAGGGGAACAGTTACAATAGTAAGAGGAAGTGCAAGTGCAGCCAGAGGATGGTTTGACCTAAGCTGAGGGACATTTGTTTTTTCCTCAGAAGAAACTATACAACCATTGCACCCCAGGGCTGGAAAAAAAAATGGAGCCAATTTTGCATACCTGGTAGCTCAGAGCACAGGTTCCAGTACTTACTGCCTCCAAGGTGATGATCAGAGATTTGAAGAGGGGCCTCCGAGATCGGCAGCTATTGCTGCCTCCAAGAGGCCATAGTAACGTCAATTCAATTCAGGTAGTGTCAAGTGAGTCCAGAGGTGAGGGCACCTGCTGTCCCTGAAGCAGCAGCAGGTCAAGTGGGGAAAGACGAATAATTTTCAAAGCCAATGTAGGGCTAGGGCTGTAGCTCAACGGTGGAGCCCTTGCTTTGCATGTTCGAGGTCCTGGGTTCAATTTCAGTCCCACCAAGAAGGAAATGGAAGGGAAAGAAACAAAGCTCATGTTGGCTCAGTCTGACCAGGAGTAACAGCATAAGTGGTACATGAAGAGGGCAGTTTGAATCCTTGTGGGCACCTCATTCTTTAAAGCAGTCATCATCTGGGGAGCTACATCTAAGGTACAAGGACAGGCCGTTGTCCCCGCTGAGTCGGAGAGAAGGGCAGACAGGACTGCCGAACAATTCAGCACCATTAAACATTACACTCCACAGATTTCTATTAAACATTACACTCCACAGATTTCTATGACTCTTCTTTGATTTGTGTGGTTACTATTGGCATATAATAAACTCCCTTAACACTTGGTGCTCAAAACAATGGGCTATTTTATTGCTCTCATGATTCTGAGGATTCCTTCAGTCAGTCTGTAGTGTAGGTGATTTGTTTCTCATCCAGAGTCTGGGACCTCAGCCAGAAGGACACAAAGGCTAGGGGGACTTAATGGTTGGATTCATATCTGGTTCCTCAGTTGTTTAGATTAAAGACTCTAATCCTGACTAAGGTGTCTGGATATGTTTTCCTCACATTGCCTGGTTTCTGTGTAGACCGTTAGTCCCAGGCCAGGGTTATATGTCTTGAATCGCCTGTTTCTTCCATAGTGGTATACTTATCCAATCTCAACAGCTTCTGGGAATCTGGAAGAAGATGTGTCACACTTCATGCATCAGTCTTGGAAGTCAAGTGTCTTCCTATTATATTCTACTATATTTGATAGAGCCACAGACTCTTTGATTCAATGTATGGAGACTCTACTTCTGGTTGGATGAGTCAGAATCATACTAAAGAGCTTATAGGTGGCAGGTATTGTCATCAGGGATAAAAGATTCTTAGAAGACTTATCTCAAAAGAATTTTTAGTGAACAGAGATGAATTCTCTCTAAATGATAGAGGGAAGGACTGGTATGGTGGAAAGTGTCCTATATCTGACAACTTCTGTCCAACTTCTAGATGTGCCCACTGAGTCCAGTGATGAGACCTTAGAAAAATCAATTATTTTTGTTTTTGCTGTTGTAGTATAACTTTTTTCCTTTTCATTTATTTGCTCATACAATACATCCCAACCACAGACCACCATTTCTCTACTCCTCCCAGTTCCTTCCTCTCCTCTCCCTCAGATCCATTGCACCTCCATTTCCCTTCAGGAAAGAGGAGGTCTCCCAGGGGTATTAATGAAATACAGCATAACAAGATAGAATAGGATTATACACAAACTGTCATACCAAGGCTGACAAAATATATTTGGGCAAGTTCACAATACTTAACAGCCTAAGGTGTGAGATTCTTTGATCTTAACTGACAATTGTATGAAAATGAGTACCCACTGGGAATATGACTTACCTAACAACAGAATTTTTAAAGGGAATTAACCCTGCTCAGGCGGGTGTTAACCACCCACAGAGCAGCCTGGGTCCTCAAGGCCTTGATTGCCAGGAAGACATCCTCAGACACTCAGGGCAGGTGGATGCCGTTTTGATGAGCAAATGTGTGGTGGAGAGAGAGAGAAGTGGAGTGGTTTATGTGCTGTAGAGAGAGACAGGGTGGAAGAAGGGAAAGTGGTAAGAAATGGGCTGATGTGGGTAGCCTATTTGCCACCTGGGGCCATGGGAACATCCCGGGCCAAGCAGCTGCCAAGGGCCGTGTCAGGTTTGTGGTCCTACCACAGTCAGGGTCTGTATTGACACCCTTGGTCCAAGTTGCCGCCAAGGGCCACAAGGATGCCAAGTGTCTAGGCTGTTCCCTGTGGCCATGTAGGAGTCTGAAGGCCATAATACCACTAGGGCCATGACAATCTGAGTGGCCTGCACTGTCATCTGAGGTAATGGTGACATCCAGGTCATGTTGCTGCTGAGGACCACATCTGGATCCATGCTCCTACTACAGCAGGAGTCTGTGTTGGAGTCTAAGGCCCATGTTGCCACCAAAGGCCAGGGTTTGGGCTACAACCTGTGGCCTTGTTGGTGTCTGAGGGTTGTGTCGCTGCCAGAGCTATCCTGATCTCAGTGGCCCAGAGCCATGGTGTTGACGAGGCCTGAACTGCTGCTGAGGGCCATGTCTGTGTCTGTGGTCTTGCAGCAGCTGGGATATGCATTGATGTCTATGGCCTGTGTTATCACAGGGGGTTATATGAACCATGTGTGATGAAATCAGAAGGTCATGCAGAGCCGGCCCCTTACCCTTTACTGACCCTAGGTAAGTTGGCCCTGTCCCTTGCTGGACACTGCATCAAGAGAACTGACCCCATCCTCATGGGATAGCTGGCTCCCTGCGCTTGGGTGCCATGGTCCTGCCGCAGCCTGGGTTCAGGTCCTGATTAAGAAGATGTATCAGCAGAAGATGAATTGTCTGACTACCAGGTGAGTTTCACACAAGTGGCCAGCTCCGAACAGCTCAAACCATATTTATTTTTACTTTAAAAACAAACATGTTTTTCTCACCTTCCAGGATTAACCTCTGGAATAAACAAAAATATGTTTCGTTTCCCCATCTTATTTATCCAGACAACTTTTAAACCAAAAACAATGCTCAGCATTCTGTTAGCTTGGCTAAATGTCAAGCCAGGCACATTCTGTCCTTACAATGCTAAAAGGTGATAAACAATATCATCTAAGCTTAGCAAAGCATATTTATAGAACTATGGGTTATTTGCCAAAAACTGCATGCACACAGTTAGCTTGTATTTCTCCAACTTGTTCCCTTGTCCTACGAAAGGGTCTTGCACAACTAAGCCTCTCTATAAGAGACCTGAGAAGTGTCAGTACCCGAAGAATTTTAGGGGAAAATATTGGAGAAAAAAATGGCATTTCCAGGAATGATCATAGCTCTCCCATGCATGACTGGCAAAGTGAAACCAAGAGCTGCCAAGAGAATCATCCACATTATGAGGGAGAAGAGAGCGTGCCGGCTACGTGGTCTAAGCAGTATTCTGTGCTGTCCTGAGATCCACTGGTTCTTGTCAACTGTGTTACCATCTGCATGGGTTTTGTCTCTTGGAGACCCATTGGACAAGTGTTTATATGCTGATCCAAAACTAAGTCACAGGGATTCAAACACTAGGGAGAGATGGCCTCACCCCTCACCTGAGGAGAGGGCTAGGGCCCTAGTGGCCTGGAGTGACCAGCTCAGCTGCCACCCAGGTCCACATCCAGGGCCTTTGGTTGGTCCACCCTAACATCTACCTCATCTATGTCCTGCTGGATCACATGAAGGGACTAGTCCTGTGGAACTATAACCGCAGGATCTCCATGAGTTGGTGAGCTACAGGATATCTGAGAAGAGTCTCAGTGAAAGCCCAGTGATGATGGTGACCAGAAACCAGAGGCCTCGAACCAGAACAGTGACTTACTGCAATGAACATTTGCTAGTAAAGATGAGTGGACAAAAGACTATACTATGAGATACACCTCAGCTCCCAATGCCACTAGACGGAATGAAGAGGTGTTGGAGAGGCAGGAAAGATGAGGAATGAAGTTTTTATTTTTTAATTTTTTTGTCTGTTTTGGTTTCTATTTTTTAAAAAGTTTCTTTTCGGGGGGACTCTGCAAAGGTGAAGAGCAGATATGAGGAAGCTGGGAGGTGAGCAGAATTGGTGTGCATGATGTGAAATTCACAAAGAATCAATAATAAAAAAAAGAAAGCCCAAAATGGAAGTGTAAGTGAAAGAAACATTGAGCAACAGGTGCAGTGAAATATTTCAATTTATAACCTGTGTTTTTATTGCTGAAACAGAGCCCAGATACTTCTTTACCCAGTTGGCACCACTTCTGTGAGTTCTGGAGACACAGTGTGTCTGAAAGAAGGAAATTCTTTTCTTTGTATAAATTTTTTCCCCAGGTAACCATCTTGAAGCATTGTTTACATTAGTTTCAGGTGCCTCAGATTCTTGTTGATAAGCGTCTCACATGTGTCAGGTTTTTTTATATTTATCATTAGGCGAAAAAATGAGTAGCTGAAAGAATTAAACATAACTTCTCTGAATGAGTTAAATGTATGGGAATACACACTAATTTTTTGTCTTTTTTTGGCAGGAGGGGCCTTATTTGGGACATAAGAGGTACTGGTCAAAAACATAAGGCTTCCCAGCACTCGGGAGGCAGAGGCAGGTGGATCTCTGTGAGTTCGAGGCCAGTCCGGTCTACAAGAGCTAGTTCCAGGACAGGCTCCAAAGCTACAGAGAAACCCTGTCTCGAAAAACAAAACAAACAAACAAACAAAAACCATAAGGCTATGCTATTTGGCAAGAGTTGGTATTCCTAAGAAAAGCAAAAAAACTAGATTTAAAAATCTCAAACAAAATTGATAAAGTTTCTTACTGAAAACAGTAAACCAAACTTAAGCATTAAATACTCAATGGCTTAAGTCACACATATGCTTTCTTTGAAACGACCTCTTTCCTTTTCATTACAAACTAGTAACAATGAGTAGGTATTTTAGAAGAACAGAAAATGAGAAACCACAGATTTCCTTTATGTGCTGAATTATCTAATTATCTACTCTTGAGAAGTGATTTCTATGGCGTTGTACAGTATCAAAATATTAAGATAATACAAAGCAATATAAAATGTCAGTAGGAAATCAAATATAAAATGAAACTATTGTTAAAGCCCATTAATTATAGGGGAAGCACTAAATATTTCAAATTGATACTGAGTAATGGTAGATGAAGGGTTGCATGACGCTAGGGAAATAAATTACATACTCCTTTTAAGAAGCCTAAATTACCTCAATTACGGTCATTGTCATTTTCGAAGTTTTATTGATTAGCTAACACATAAAAAGCAATTAAGCCCCCAAATTAGTTTTTCAATGAAACCTTATACCACGATTATATTCTCCCTGTCTGCTCTTTCTTATCCTGTAAAACATCCAGAAGAAGTAAATAATAATTGCGTTCTTGCTTTCCCTTAATCTCCTCCCACATGGCTCCCTGGTTTCTCTTAGCAACCTGCTGTGAGGTCTCTTACTAAGATATCAGTTCTACCCTAGTTCTCAACCCAGTAGTTAAGCCTCCACCCACAGTTATTCTTGGTACTGCGCGGCACTCCGTGAACATCGTTCTGTCTTACCTTTTACAACACCATTATCTCCTATTCTTTCCCATCTCTATGGCTGTTTATTCTTGGTCTCCTCATTTGTACTGCTTTCCTCTACACAATTCCTTGCATGCTTTAAAACAGAGCAATAATACACATAGCACTGTTTTGCTAATTTAAAGGTTCAATGGCCTTTAGGTACTCAGGAAGTTGTCTACTTGAGTCCATATTCTGTGTTATATACGAATATCACATACTATTCATGGAAAAGAACAGAAATTTATCTGGCTCACAGTTCTGGAGATTGGGAGGCCAAGCATGTGGTTCCTGAATCTCTTTGTCAGGAGGTTACACACGAATGAAGATCACATCGGAGAGCCATAGACAGACCTCACTTCATTAACACAACTTCTGCCTAAGAAAATTATTAGTTAATCACATCCAGTTGGGGTGTGGCTACCTGAACCCCCAGTTAGATAAACGGAGAGAACACAGGTGTGCTCTCTCTCCATGTGGTGTCCGTTGGATGGATAGGACTTTGGACCTCTGGACCTCTCACCCTTGTAGCGTGAGTTTCCCCCCTTTTCAGTCATTAAAAATACCCGTTCCTATTGAGCTGGCTTGGTTATTTATTTGTACCAACCTAATACATCAACACCTGGTACAAGAGCTCCTGCGAGTGGACTATTGGATGAACTAACCACTTTTTAGAAGCACTACTTCAAATATCCTTAGCGTATCATTTTGAGGGTAGAGACTGACATACATGAATCTGGAGAAACAAATACTCAAACTGTAGCATTGTGTAGTGATCTTTATCTGATCCCATTCCATCTCACCACCCCTCAAATACACTTGTTCTCATAGTCAGCCATTCTACTGTTGTCCCCTACTGACCCCAAATGCATTTCAAATAAATCAACCCATTGGATAAGAGATGCTCCTAGTCCGGCTTCCCTTACTTACCAAATGTTTTCAAGTCTTATCTATGGTATAGCATATAGCAACACTTCATATTTCATAGATAAATTAAGAGAGCCTGAAAAATTACTCTTGGAACCAGCAGGAAGTTCAATATGAGTGTAGCTGAGGTTTCAGAAGAAGGGTGAAAGAAAGGAGACTAGAACCACGTGAGGAAATCTCAGCTACAACCTTCACAAATTTGGTGAATAATATTAAATTACAGATCCAAGAATCTCAAAGAAAATCTACCAGAATAAGTACAAGAAGCAACACCTAGGCTATCAGAGTTAAAGTAGTAAATCTTGGAAGTAACCAGAAAAGGTGATATTTTTTAGAAACAGACAATTTATGTTATATTAACTACCAGGAACAAATATATCCTGTATAACCTTCAATAATAAAGATTAAATATAGAAATAGTCTATTTAAAACCAAGAGAACAAGTTATCCCTGAATTTATACTACAGAGCACAGCATTATACTATATTCTATTATAAAAAGTTATTCAGGTAAATGAAGTTTTTTCCAGATGACAATTCAAACAATATGACAACAGATGGAAACATCATGAATGATAAGCTGATATATAAGTACTTATAAATCTATTTTCATTCTCCTTTTATCTTGTTTCTTCAAGAATATATGATATTTGAAAACAAAGGTTATAATGCTCTGCCCAGGGAATCAGATCAAAGCATTACTTACCCATCAACAGAGAAACTTCTTTCCTTCTGCAGCAGATGAGAAGAAATATAGAGACTCACAGTCAGATATTATGGAGAGAGAGAGAGAGAGAGAGAGAGAGAGAGAGAGAGAGAGAGAGAGAGACCTTGGAACACTTAGCTCTAAATGGGATGTTTCCATCAAATCCCTCCCCTCAGGTATCAGGGAACTCTGCAGAAAAGGAGGCAGAATGAGTGTAAGAACCAGAGGGGACGGAGGATGCCAAGGAAAGAAATGTTCTAAATCAACATGACCCAAGCACCTATGAACTCACAGAGACCGAGGTAGCATGCACCAGATTGTGTCTTAGAACTGAACGGAGAAGTGGACACATGCTTCCATCCCTAACTCAGAAGCAATCTCCAATTGATAACCACTTGGGAATGAAAAGTTAGTTCCCTCCAAGGCAGTCTCACTGGGAAAACAAACTGCTCTTAAGTAGGCTGCATGGCCAGCACTAGATGGTCAACAGGAAGTGAACTCAGTGGCATCTCTGAGGGTTCCTTGTCTCATGACGTCATGTCTGGGCTTTTCCTTTTATTTTATTTTTTAAAATTCCATCTGTGTTTTATTTTTTAACATTAAAAATTTCTTTCTTTCTTTCTTTCTTTATTTATGTTATATCCCGGCTCCTTCCCTCTTCTCCTCCCAGCTCCTTGTCACCCCCTGTCTGTTTCCGATCACCCACCATCCACTCCTTTTTCATTTCTGTTTAGGAAAGGGCAGGTCCCCCATGATATGAGACATGGCATATCAAATTGTAGTAAGACTGAGCACGCCCCCTATGTATTGAGGCTGGGCAAGGCGACACAGTATGGAGTAGGGTCTCAAAAGCTGGTAAAAGAGTCAGGGACAGCCCCTGTTCCCACAGTTAGGAGTCCCACAAAAGGACCAAGGCACTGCTTAGTTATGTTTTATTTTTATTGATATATATTTTCTCTTTTTACCCTACTGTTCCTTCATTAACTAAAGGGGAGTAGAGAGGAATACATGGCAGAGATTAGAGGGAGGAAAGGGAAGGACAAATATAATTATATTATAATCTTCTAAAAGTTAAAAGACATTATTCCTCATAGGGAGGTCTCTATTAGAAAATGGTCCTATTTACATCAAGAAAATTATTTCATGATATAGATTTTTCATATATGTTGAATTCATTCTAAGTAGCATTCAGAGATTGACCATACTTCCTACAAATCACAAAGCATTGTATGAATACATTTGGGAGGAGAAAAAACAAAGACCGCCACCAACACTTGTGGAAACCCTGTGGGTTGTCTTGCAAGATGATGCATTTAAATAGTTGATCAAACTATTATTATAGTTTAGTTATTATATATTTAGTTATTATTATTATAGTTTTAGTTATTTCTACAAATGAGCATTGGCTTTATAGAATAGGTCCAACATTGATGCCTTCAGAAAATGGTGAGAAAAAGCCATCAAAGATAGGCACATTTCGAGAGTTCTTGTCTAAACTAATGTTTGAATACCTGCCTTACAGGAAACAACAAGAATTGAGATATGGTGGTTTACTGTGTGCCTTTCATGGGATTCTTTAGCTGTACCTTGTGTACAACCAAATAACAATGCCTCATTGTTTGACCCATTTTGAGTAGGTCACTCATTCGGGAAACTTGTCTCTAGACTAGTAGATGTGCTTATGACTCTGTTCCATGAAAACTCCATGCTTGCTTGTCCATCATTGTGTTATATAACTTGTGTTTCCCCTGACACTTAGGGAAGAGTCAGGCAGAGGTAGTGTCCAGTTCTTCAGATGAAAAGCATGAATTTAAAGATTTTGCTTACAAGTGGAAGCCAGAAAGAAGTAGTGAATCTGGAAGGCAGTCCCTGTCCCTAGTCACTGGAGGCAGACGTGAAGGGATGGGCAGCAAAGGAGTCAGTGCTAACTAACGATACGCAAGAGAAAAGAGTGGAGGTTACTGTAAGTTCTTCAAATGCCAGAATTGTCTGTTTAAAGGAAGTGACAGGGAAATCCAGTGAAGTGAGCTCAGTTTATTGGCAGGAAAGATGCCTACAATGATTCTTTAGTGTAATATTTTCAAATTTTATTACTTTTAAATTGACAAAAAGTTATATGTATTTATGACAGACAGCAGTTTGAGACACATATGTACTATTCCTCTTACCTTCCACTTCTCATGAGAAGCAGAGATCTGAGAAGCCTATGTAGCATTTCACTGCCTGTCTTTCTCTTTCCCTCCCTCTGCTTCCTCCCTTCTTTCCTTTTCTTTCTTTATTCTTTCTTGTTTTTCCTATTTTTGGAGACTGGGTATCTCTTTCTTTCCTCCTCTCTCTCTGTTTTCTAGCCTTGACTTGAACTCACTGAATAGCTAAGGTTGGACTCATAGCAATCCTCCTGCCTCTCAGTTTCCCATGTTGTGGGACTTCTATTCTGCATGTGTGCACCACTGAAAGGTTGAATCTAGCTGACTTTGTGTCTAGCTCTGGCATAAGCTTTAAGGGTGTGACAGAGACCTAGAAACCATGTCAAATGTGGCAAAGTCCTAGGAAGATATGAGAAGTTAAATTCATATCTAAGATAGAAGTTGAGGCAAAAAGAAATTCACTATATTTTAAGTTTTTAAGAATGTATATAAGAAAACCCTCTGATTTTTCCAAGAAATTTGGAAAATGGTCTTGAGTGGAGTGTCCTTTGAGGGACACGAAATGGATAAAAAAGGATTGAAATTTTTTTTATCTTAAAATAAAGAATTGGCATTTCAGGTTTTTAAAAGTTGCTAACTGATGGGTGGAACTACAAATGAGGTATTTCTCATTTTATCTGAATAATAACCACCATCTATAGCTACCACCACTTATTTAGAATTCAAATCATTATTTCTGGTTTTATTTTACAGAGATGACAGTGCTTCTCCAAGACTATCACAGGGTAAGTCCATCTCCTGGGTGGGCTGTAGTAAATTTAAAAATACCACTACTGATTAAAAAACAGCGTTTGACTAGGGAAGGTGTGACATGTGCTCAAAGAAAGCGAGTAAATTCATTTCTAAGGCTCCTTTGAGACACATAGCTAGCCCAAGCTGTTGCTATATTTTTAAGAACATTGTTGAGATTTAAAAGTATACCAAGAACTATTCTACCTTATTTTTGGAAGTCAATCACTAGTCAGCTGTTGTTCTCTATGGTGCATTCTAAGACTGTGGAAATATTAACTGTTTTCTGCACAGTATTTCACTGCACTAAATTCATTCAGTTTGAGCATGCTGAGTATCATCCCAACTCAAAACACTACTCTAGATACTTGGGGTAGACAGCCAGAAAAACGGTAAAAGATGTGGAAGTCATTTGATTTCCTAGTTCATGTTTTAAACAGGTGTCTGTGGTTGCCTCAGGAAGTGGGTGTGCTTGTACCCTAGCCTGGGTGAAGAATAGTGTTGTACTGGACCAGGAAAGAAATGGAAAGATGAAGACGTGTCATATTTTAGGGAAGCATCAATGTTTTCCTTCTTTCCTTCCCCTTACCATCATTTTTCCATCTCAGCACTATCCTGTATTACTATGCTTGTTATAATAATATTCCCCTCTTTTAAATTTTACTTTCTATAGGATGCAGAAGAATATCTTGAAAAGGAGTATTGTTCCACCATCTTTAGGCTGTGAGAATGTGGGTAGCTACACTCTCTATATTTCAGTTAAATAGAGATGAAAACATAGTGTCTATCTCATGCTATTGTGAAGACTAAATGGATTTATACACAATGAGCCCTTGGAATAGTACTTAGCAAAGGAGGGCACTCAGTAATTGTTGTCTATGATTATAATCATCATAATAAAATATTCGATGTAAAGGTCATACATGAGGACTCTTGAGCAAATATAATGTCTCAATATCTTATGATAACCCAGATATCTTTTCAAATTCAATTAAACTCTTATCAAGTATTTAAAAATAATGAGGAAGGTTACAATTGCAGAATGCACAGATGTGCACAGTGCTGAATAGGAGAGAAGGTAGACAAGAATGGATCCATGGACAGGTAGTTAGGAGGATCTTGTGCCAGGAAAATATTCACCCTGAACAGTGTTTATTAGGTTCCACTATGTAACATTCACTATACTAGGTGTCTCTAGCATAAACAATAATACTTTCCACCCCAGACAATAAACTCCTTGCCATCCTGGAACTGCCTGCTAAAGAATTTGAGGGGAAACAGCTGAGACAAGTGTAGGAGGGAGGCGATGAGGACCACTCAGAGGGAAAATGGGAAAAATGAATACTCGAAGAAAATATTACATAGGTTTCTTGCTATGTTAAGATTATAATTTGAATTTTAAGTAAATTTAAGAGTGTATATAATTTCCTCTAGTTATACGATTTCTTTGGCAACATTCATTTATTCTGGCATGGAAGCCTAAGGTAGATAGTTGAGCTCAAAGACAAGTCATATGGTTTAGGAGATAATTTGCAAATGCATCTTTTTAGGAATGGTTCATACACTCTAATGTGGTTGGTAGCACTGAAGATGAAAAGGGAATATTGGAAAAAGGGGGTGAGCTGATTAAAAGAATACAAGGTCTATAGGGGGCGACTGGGAATTCCAGTAGGAGACAAAGAGGGTGGGTGGAGGTTATAAGCTGTCGTTAGAGATGGCTGACATTGACGTCTTCATTGGTTGAGACTTCCACAGCCAATATAGAACTATGAAATTTAAATAGAGGAAGAACCAAGATCGCTTTGAGGGAAGGTTATGCGACTTGGATTCCCAGTGCTGGACAGCTTCCCAGAAGTTATTGAAACAACTGTGGATACTGGCAGAGTGAGCCCTGAAAGGAAGGAAGTGAACCTGAGCCTCCAGCTCAGACATCTGCCAAACCCATATGCCTTAGGGGAGCAAGCTGCATGCCAGGTTCTTCCTCAGCCCCAGCTGAGTGTTGCCAGGCAAGCATTCAGATCCAGAATCGCAAAGGGTATGTATTTTTCCAGACAAGTCAATGTGAATTTATCTTCCATAAAATTTCCCAACTAAAACGTTAGCAACTCATTTCATCTTGAAAAAGATAGCGGGAGACACAGATAAAATCTATATATTTGCACCAGATTTGGAACACAGATATTCACTTTGCCGTCACTGAGCCAAAGCCTTCAGTTGATGAGTAAGAAGTTGGGTTGAAGTACGTGAAATCTGAGGTGAGGCACAAATGATGATGTTAGACAAGCCACACCACCCTCCGGAAATTCAAGCCAAAATAAGACTACTCTACAACTGTGTCTGAATGAATACAGACATACTATTGTCTGAACAAGATGACAAAGTATTTTCCTGTGTTAGCTAACAACTGTGCTATTGTCCCGTCACATGTTTATCCTTGTTTCATAACCTTCCAAAGAATAGCTAAGATTTACTGAAATAATTCATAAAATGATTGCACTTCTGGGTAGTTTCCCATTCAGAATAATGTCCTGCCAACTTGGATGTCCCCAGCACAAATTCCAATTTGCTCAAACAAACAAAATGAGAGATCAATTCTGTGAGTCCTCTCCGAGAAACCCCATGGGTCTCTGTGGTCTAGCAACTCCCTCTTCAGAATAAATCAATAAGCTCAACTTTGTCCCAGTAGAGGAGTCTTCCTGAGTGTCTTAGGACTTCTATTGCTGTGAAGAAACACTATGACCATGGCAACTCTTATAAAAGAAAACATTTAATGGAGGCTAGCTTACAATTTCGGGTTTCATGCATTATCATCATGGTGAGAAGCATGAGGGCGTGCAGACAGACATGGCGCTGGAGAAGGATCTGAGAGTTCTACATTTTGATCCACAGGAAGCAGGAGACGGTGTGCCACACTTTGTAAAACTTGAGCGTATATAAGACCTCAAAGCCCACCTCCACAGTGACACACTTTCTCCAATGAGGCCATACCTATTCCAAGAAGGCCAACCTCTTAATAATCCTAATACCTATGGACCAAGCATTCAAACACATGAGTGTATGAGGACCATACCTATTCAAATCAGAACACAGTCTTAACAAGTTTCTCTTCAAGTCAGAATGTTTTGTCTTGCAGGAAATTGTTACAGAAGATATCCAGTGATAAATAAATAAATAAATAGATTAAAAACCTAGCTCAATGGAAAACAACTCAACTTGGGTTTGAAAATCAAGATATTCAATAAGAAAACATAATTTTACAAGAATAAGTCCCTGAGAAGGAATTTTCAAATGGAAAGCATTGAAACAGGTAGCGTAGGAATAATTCCTGGCTCTAGCAAATTAACTATGGAACTCAATAGCCAACAAGATCTCTGTCACCCAGGTTTCAGCCAGCAGTGTTCTTTACAATCTAGGTAGATTAGTGCAAATAACTAGCAAATGGTCTGGAATTTTTTGCCACTTCCTGTAGGCTTCTGCCATTTTTTCAGAACAAACGCAGCCCTCCCCCCTTTTTTAAGTTTCAGCTCTCTTGTGACTGAAAGTAGTACTACAGAAAGGAAACTGTGGGTGTGGACTACAGAGTCAGATGGTATAGATTCAAACCATCTGCCAGTATATTTTTCAAAAATTTACATGGCCCCTGTACCTCGATTCACTCAGCTGAGCAGTGAAGTTTTCACAGAGTAACTCACGATAACAAAGCAAAGCTCTTCCCGTACTTTTACTAGTAGCCATATTTTTATTAATGAGTGTGTGTGTGCACATGTATGTCGGGGTGGGGGTGGTGTACATGCTATGGCATGTGTGTGAAGGTTAGAGCACAGTTACTGGGAGTTAATTCTCTTCTACCAACTTGTGGGATATAGATACTGAACTTAAATAATAAGACCTGTGTACAAGTACCTCTACCCACCAAGTCATCTTGCTGGCCCAGAATCCACATTTTAAAAAGGTAAATTTAATTTTAATACTATATTTTACTTAACTTCGTTTGCCAAAATTATCATCTTGATAAGATATGATAAATCTGAAATATAATTAGTGTGACCTTTTAATATTCTTATTCATATTAAATTTGAAATTCAATGCATGTTTTGCATTTAAAGTACATCTCAGTTCTTTCTGCTAATATTTTCATTATTGTGTGGATACCTGTAGTTAGTTGCTGCCATGTTGGAAAACACAGTAAAGCATTACTTTAAGATGAACAACTCAAATCAAATTACTTAATACTGGGATTTTTTTAAAAGGACCTAGAGTACTATAGGATATCTTGGTCTCTCACTGTGTAACTATTTTCTCCCTTTTCTTTTCCTTTTCTGCACTCTCAGAAGAAAAATAAAAAGAAATTAAAGGAAACTAGGCCATCCAGCCATGCAGAAAAAAGTTACTCTTCT
This sequence comes from Ondatra zibethicus, assembly GCA_004026605.1. Taxonomy (NCBI): domain Eukaryota; kingdom Metazoa; phylum Chordata; class Mammalia; order Rodentia; family Cricetidae; genus Ondatra; species Ondatra zibethicus. The sequence goes on along the minus strand of PVIU01014211.1, from coordinate 29,422 downwards.
CGGTGCTGAGCTTTCAACTTTTCTTTCAAATAATTTAGTTATTGATTTGCTGGGAACTGTGTACAAATGGTCTCCAACTTAAGATAAGACATCTTGTGTTCTGGTTTGGTTGTTTTCTTTTGTTTGGCAGGTTTTCTTTCTGTTTTTGTGGTTTTGTTCTTTGACTTAATATATATGAGAAAGTAGGTTCTGAGCAGCCGGGACAAACAAGCAGCCTTCCTGTTACACCCCTCCCCTCTCCTTACCTCCACTTCCCTCCCTTTCCCTCCCCTCCCCTCCCCTCTCCTCTCCTCTCCTCTCCTCTCCTCTTTTTCCTCTGCTCCCCTCCCCTCTCTTTTTCTCCTCCTCTCTTTCACCCTTCCCCAGAATCTCATGGATTTTGGGCAAGCAGTCTACCAAAAACTACATTCTAAATCTTCTTTCTTGATTATGAAAATTTCATCTTGAATTCTTGGTACTGTCTATATGTAATTTCTCTCTGATATGACATTCTTAAATGTTTACTGGGAACTCTTGGATTTGATTCATCTTTGTATAACAAAAGCAATTACAGTGACTTTTATGTACCTAATAATAATCCATATGTTTTACTTACATTATTTTAATTCTCTTAGTAATCATAGCAAGAAGTGAGTTATTAGATGGGAAAACAGGTAGAGAGGTTAGGTCATTTGATTTCATTAACTCATTTAGAAAGTCTCAGAGGTTTAAATTATTTTCTTCAAAAATTTGCTAGTTTACTATCTGACAGTTGGATTCACAATGATAATATGTGTAACATCTCAAAAAACTTAACTGAAAAAATTCCAGAGTACCAGGAGTAGAGGTCACTCAAAGGTGAGGTTTGGAATTTCTAATGTTATCTTCTAGAAGAACAGACAAGTATTTAATGTATAAGCTTTTTTAATATAGGCAATTTGAGTAATTAGATTATTAATGGCTCACATATTCACCAGAGGTCTATTGTAGAGAATAAGTGGTTTACTACACCTATGTCTTTTCTTACAAATTTCAAATATTAGACAAAACACATTTAATCTCCTAAATCTTTTTAATGTTTTCTGAATTAACTGCAGGACACTTTGATTTCTTTGTACAGAGTTTAAAATGTGTCCATCATTAAATCCAAATCATGCTTTACATCAAATTTAAATTGTCAATTTAATATGAGCTAGAGTGGTGTGGGAAGTCCTTCTGTATATGTATTGCTTTTATTGGTTAATAAAGAATGGCTTAACAGAATATAACCAGGCTGGAAGATATATATATATATATATATAAAGAGAGAGTAGGCAGAGGCAGAGAGATGCCACCAGAGAAGAAAGACGCAAGCCGCCAGCTGGAACCTTGTTGGTAGGCCACAAGCCTCGTGGTAAAATATAAAATAATAGAAATGGGTTAAGTTAAGATATAAGAGTTAGCCAGCAATACGCTTAAGCTATTGGCCAAACAGTACTGCAATTCATACAGATTTCTGTGTGATTATTTCGGGAGTCTGGGCAGCCGGGAAATGAACAAGCAGCTTCTGCCAACACTAGTGAGCACGTAATTGAGAAAAGGCCTTCATCTGATTGCCTTTAGATAAGTCTGTGGGGGATGTTTTCTTATTTAATGATTGCTGTAGAAGGGCTAGTCCAATAGGGGATGGTACCACCCCTGGGCAGATGGATCTGGTGGCATAAGAAATAGGGCTGAACAAGTGAAGAGAGCAAACCAGTAAACAGCATCCCTCTGTGGGCTCTGCTTCAGTTCTTCCCTCTACATTCCTGCCTTGAGCCCTGTTTTGGCTTCCACTGATAATTAATTATAACCTGTTATCCAAACAATCCCTTTCCTCCTTGGGTTGCTCTGGTCATGGTTACATTAGTATCACATCACATCAGTAGAAAGTAAACTAGAAAGAATGTTTTCATTGATTATTTTTGAAGACATTTGTTCTCAACCTTCATCACAGGAAGAATACAGTACCTTCTGCAAGGTATATATATATACAGTTTTAGATACACGAAGGGCTTCATAAGTTGTGGAATGAAGCTTCATATCTCTATCTCTACATTTCCACTTGATTATTCAACAGAGAAGCTCCACTCAGCGAGCATCGGGATTAGGTAGATCACTTCTGTACACATCAGCATACTTTTTCTCTTGACATGTTGAATTTGAGCTGTCTCATGACTGAGGGTATCAGAACCTTCTGATCTGTAATTAGACCCACTGTTCCTTATGCCTCTGGCCCCTGCATACTGAGGGTACCAGAGATAAGCATGTCAAAGCTCTGACTGCTGATCTGAAAGCTCTCTTTACGTAGCTGTATAATGTGCTCCACTGTCAGAACATTAAGGGATTTTATATAGAAACTCTCAGAGATTAGCTTGAGCCCTATGGCACTTCCTCAGGTGTTTCGATTTAGAAAATCTGGTTGTCAAATGTGTGGCTTCATCAAACCAAATCTTATGGTAAACTTCAATGTTTTCTATTACCTCACAGAGTGTAAGAAGCAACATAGAGGAGAGAAGGGCTCATTTACAGTTCCAGGTTACAGTGCATTGTTGCAGAAAATTAAGGCAAGAACTTAAAATACTACACTCACAGTCAAGAGCAGAGAGAGAATCAATGTGTGGTCTTTGTTTACTTGGAAACCATTTTTCACTCTTACATGGCTTGGGGCCCAGTCTAGGGAATGGAGTGACCTACAGTGGGATGAGCCTTCCACCACTGACCAACAACCAAGGTTGTCCTCCACAGATATGCCCACAGGCCAACTTGATTTAGTGAATTTCTCATTAAGACTCCATTCGCAGATGCTCCTGGGTTGGGTCGTGTTGACAATCTGGAGTCAGAACTTATGGAATGAATCTATCTATCTATCTATCTATCTATCTATCTATCTATCTATCTATCTACCTATCTATCTATCTGTCATTTGTCTGTCTGTCTGTCTGTCTAAATGGAAATGTATTGGAGTGACTTGTAGGAGTCAGTCCAACAATGGCTAGCTGTGAATGGAAAGTACAAGAGTCCAACAGTTGCTCAGTCCCACAAGACTGAATGTCTCAGCTGATCTTCTGTATGTGCTGACAAGGTGAAGTTAAGCAGGTGAAGAATGAACACTCTCCCTTCCTTCTTCCATTGCCCAGGGAAGGAAGGTGTGGCTCTGATTAAGAGTATGCCTTCCCACCTCAAGGTCTCTATTAAAGGACTGTGTCATCCTACCTCAAGATCTAGATCACAATTATGTCTTCCATTCCTGGATTATAGTTCATTTCAGATAACGTGCAGTTGACAACCAAGAACAGCCATCACAATCCAACCCTTGTCAATTTGATGCATAATCATATTTCCTTATGTCATGATTAATTTCCAAATAAAAGCAATAATCAGGTCATAATAACACTTAATATAACTATCTCATATCTAATTACAAATGTGTTATATATCTAAACAGGTCATAATTAAACCTAACATGATATAACGATCCCTTGTACAACTACAAAAGCATTATAAATTTAGAATAGATGGGGTGACATCTTTCTAGTAACTCAAACTTACAAATGATAACCACTGATATTCACTTAATTGATAGTGATGTTACAATGTATGATAAGGGAATTGAAAGAAAACACAAATATCTGTACAAATACGTTCTTAACAAATACAGCAGAAGAACTCATATTGATTATAATCCTCATTTCTGTAACTGATCATGGCATTTAGAACTGCCTTCCTCTACTACACCATCTGCAAGCAGTTCAGTAGGCCTTGCTAAAGGAGTGACCCGTACCTTCATTCTTGGTGGGTGACCTTTGGCATCCTGCCTGGATTAGGCTGTTGTAGCTTCCCACTGACTTTAATCACAGGATATGGTATCACCAAGAGACACCCTAAAGGATTTCCTGTACTCCAAACATAATCTTTCTTACATCCATTTTGGAGAGGCAATCCAATTTCCCCATGGTAATCTGGATCTATCATCCCTCCTAACACTGTTCTCCCTTTCTTAGCTTATTCGTTTAAGGGCATTAGAAGCCCAAAGTGACCAGGGGGAAATCTGAGCTTCCAGTTCAATGGGATGTTTGCTGTGGTTCTTGGCAAGAGCACTCCTTCTGTGGAAACAAAACTTTTTAGGCCATCAGAATTAAGGGTTGCAGGAATAGGAAGCAAAATCTCTCCTAGTGGGTTAGGGGGTGACAGTAAGTGGAAATAAATATTCCCATTTCCATCACTTTATTCCTGGACCTGGAATCCTAGCTATGGGAGAAACTGTACCATATAATGGATACTGATCCAAAGCATGTACAACCTTCTGGAGAATCATGCCCTAGCCCTTCATGCTGTTGCCACCTAGTTGGTGCTTTAACTGCGTCTTCAAAAGGCCATTCTATCTTTCTATAAGGCCTGCTGCTTCAGGATGGTGGAGAACATGGTAAGATCAGTGGATTCCATGATCATGAACTCACTGTCTCACTTCTCTGGCTTAATCCCCATCTTTGCCACCCAGGCCCCTATCTTTGCTACCATGGTCACTTTGTTCATGGCCCACTGGGAAATGACAGAGATGACTTGGGAAAGAGGCTGACTGTCCACACAATGGGTCATCCTATCTACTTGATTATTGACTCTTCCTTAGCTGAAGTCACCTTTTGGTGAACATTTACATGGGACACAACTATCTTCACACCCTTTGCCCATTTGGAGAAATTTATTCACATACATTTCCCCCAGATATCTTTCTCACTAATTTTCTAATTATGTTCTTTCCAAATTCCTGACCATTCAGGCAACCCATTGACTACAGTCCATGTATCAGTGAACAACCACACATCTGGCTGTAAATGAAAGTTTCTGTCCTGCCCGGTCCCACAGCCATTCAGTCACAAATAAACACTCAGAGGCTTATATTAATTGTAAACTGTTTGGCTTATTGATCAGAATTATTACTATCTCTTACAACTTAAATTAACCAATAATTCTTATTTATGTTTAGCCATGTGGCTTGGTACCTTTTCTCAATAAGGCATGCCTATTGTGCTTCCTCTGCTTCTGGATGACAACTGCATCTCTTCCTTTCCTCTTTCCAGAATTCTCCTAGTCTGGTTGCCCTGCCTATACTTCCTGCCTAGCTACTGGCCAATCAGCATTTTATTGAACCAATATGAGTTACAAATCTTTACAGTGTACAGGAGCATTATCCCACAGCATCTGACCATTTCTTCTTCCAAATTGTAATATCATGTGCACTGCCTGAAGCTCTGCCCACTCTGAAGATATTTCTTCAGTATTTTTCAGAGTTGTCCCAGTAAAGGGTTACAATGATGCTGCAATTGTCCATTTCTGGGTGGTGCCTACATACCATGCAGAACCATCAGTAAACCAGGCTGTAGTCTTCTCTTCCACAGTCAACAGATAACAGGGAGCACCCCTTGAAGCTATAGGTGGATGCTTGACAACAGACAGCATTGTAACTGTAGAAACCATAGACATTTGGGCCACTTCATGTAGCTTGTTTGTACTTTCAGGAGCTGCACAGGTCCAATCTTGTACATACCACTTCCATTTGATAATAGATTCCTGCTGTGCACATCCTATTTCATGACTTGGTGGGTCTGGTAACACCCAGTTCATGATGGGCAGGTTCAGCTTGCATGGTAACTTGGTGGCCCATTGTCAAATGTTCAGTTCCCACTAAGGTCCAATAGCAAGCCAAGAGCTGTCTTTCAAAAGAATAGCTGTCCTCAGATCATTTCAGAGACTTACTCCAAAATCCCATTTTTGTGTGTGTGTGTGTGTGTGGTTCACCTGTTCTAGTCTGCCAAAGGCATCCCTAACTGCCACTAGCACCTCAGGTACCATAGGGCCTGTTGAATCATAGTAGAGCAGCCTGGACAGCAGCCTGGATCTGTTGATGAGCTTTCTTTTTCCTATTCCATGCCTCAAACAAAGCTAGCAGCTTTTCTTAGCCAGTTGGTGTATGGGGCAGGGTAACACACCCAAGTGGGGAATGTGCTGTCTCCAGAATCCAAATAGGCCCACTAAACATTGTGTTTCTTTCTTGGTTGTGAAGAGGGCTAGATGCAACAGCTTATCCTTTGCCTTAGAAGGAATATCTCGGAATGTTCCATACCACTGGACTCCTGAGATTTTAATTGAGGTAGAAGGTCCTTGAGTTTTGGTTGGATTTACTTTCCATTTTCTGATAAGCGTATGTGTTACCAATGAGTTCAAAGTGGTTTCTGTCTTCTACTTACTTGATCCAATCAGCATAATGTCACCAATACAGTGCACCAGTGTGACATCTTCTGGAAGAGACAAACAATCAAGATCCCTTCTAACTACATTATGACACAGGACAGTAGAGTTAATATATCCCTGAGGCAAAACTGTAAAGATACACTGTTGACAACTGAAAGCAAATTACTTCTGGTGGTTTTTACAGATAGGTACTAAAAAAAGGCATTTGCTAAATTAATAGCTGTGTACCATGCATAACACACATCATAAGATGTGCTAATTTGCTCAAGTAAGGACACTACATCTGGTACCTGCAATTGGAGTTACTACCTGATTAAGTTTTCAATAGTCAACAGTCATTTTCCATAATTCATCTGTCTTCTGCACTGGTCAGATAGAAGAGATAAAGGGAGATGTGGTGGAAACCACCACTCCTGAATCTTCCAAGATCTTGATGGTGGCACTAATTTCTGCAGTTCTTCCAGGGATACTACTTTCTTGATTTACTACTTTCTTTAGCCTTTTCAACCATAACAGCCCTCACTCCACAGGTCAGGGAACCAATGTGAGTGTTCTGCCAAATTCTAAGTACATATATCAAAATTATTCATTCTGGAACTGGGGAAATAACCACAGGAGGAGTTTGGGTACCTACTGGATCTACCGTGAGTTGGACATCAGCCAAAATTCCACTAACCACCTGGTCTCCATAAGCCCCTACTTTAACTGGAGGACCACAATGTTTCTTGGGCCCTCCTGGAATTAGTGTCAATTCTGAACCAGTATTCAACAAACCCCAGAAAAATCTGTTTATTTCCTTTCTCACCAAGTGTACAGTTACCCTTTTAGAAGGCCACAGTTTCTTTTTGGAAGGAATGGGAAAAGGGCTAATTGTAAAACTATTAAATATCTTATTAGGGTCCTTCCTAAGGTGAACATGGCCACCCTTTCATTCAAGGGGTTCTGGGTCTGTAAACTGGCTCAAGATTGGAAATTAATTCATGACAGAGATTGCTTTTTGTTATGATCCAGTGTAGCCTTTATTTCATTTTTTCCTTTGAGAATTTTTCTGTTTATACACAGATCAAACAGAAATGCAGTAGACCTTTTAAAAAAAAAATCTATTTCATGCTTGGAAGCACCATGATTGATTAGCCAATTCCAAAGGTCCAAATGAGTCATGCCACTATAAAATTTACCTTGCCTGTGCTGACCATTATGGGTTAGGCCATTATGAATATTGTTTTTTTTAATGTTGCTCATTATAATAGCTATGATCATATTGCCTTTGGTGATTCAATGCTGCCACCTGCCCCCTGCTACTTTGAGCCCAGTTAAAACCATTACATTTCATTCATCCAGTTGAGCAGCAGCAACCTCAGGTCTGGCACAAGGAAAAAGGCTACAACAAAACTCTTCAAATATGCTGGTGCCCCCTCACTATTTTGTGTCTTATAGGATTTGTGAAGGGCATGTCTTTGGGCCCTTCCATTGCGGATTGTCTTAGTCAGTGTTTGTATTGTGTGAAGCAACACTATGAGCATGGAAACTCCTATAAAAGAACTCATTTATTGGGTGGCTCACTCACAGTTCAGAAGTTCAGTCCCTGCCACCATGGTGAAACACGGTGACATGCAGGCAGTGATATCTTGAGCAGAGGAGACCCCGAAGTCCACCTCCACAGTGATACCCTTCCTCCAGCAAGGAACCATATCCCATTAGCACCACTTCCTTCAGGGCCATTTTCTTTCAAAGCACCCCATGGAGGATTAGGCTTTACAGAGCATACCTATTCTGACATTACAGTTTCCTGGAGGCTTAGAGTCCCTTCATCAGGCATCTCCAGCACCTTTTCAGTAGGCCATCTTTTGATAAACTCTTTGAGCAACCATTCAAACAAACTTTTGATACCTTTTTTTTCAACTGTGCAAGCTTCCATATTAAACTGAGACTCTCCACTCAGTCTGATCTAGTTTCATTTTCTTTTTACCCTTATCCCACACCCTTAAAATGCATTTCCACAGATATTTCCCAGACTTACACTTGAATGAATTAGCAAAATCATTAAGCTCCTTAGTAGTATGGTTTATACCTCATGGACAGTTTCCTCCTCCCCTTGAGCCTGGTTATAGGTCTAGAGGCAATGATTGATTGGTGGGCCTTAAGGGACACAGTATTGTCCTACCTGGGATTTTCTTCAGAAAAGTCACTGCTGGTTTAGCAGACACTGAAGGATTAATTTTCTCAGTAAAGGCTGAAAAGGGGAATATTTCAAGAGGTGGGGCTGAGGCCACTACTTCCTCAGGCAAGATAAATCCCTGAGAATCTGAAGGTTCAGAATTCTCAATTTCAATAGTCCTCCCACACTTTTCCATCCCATTCTCTACCTATTAATGCCGTGATTTTAACTGCTGGCATCCTCTGAGGCTGAGACTGGAATGTTTGCTATAATTCAGCCAGCCTTATAATGAGGCCGTTGGTTTGATTTTCCACAACTCAAGCTCTGTGGCTGCCAGAGAGAAGTGTAGCATGCCCGATAAAAACCAACAGATAGATATTGGGGTTCAAGCTGAAGATCAGAAAAGCAAAGAAGCCAAGCTACTAGAGAGCTTTTCCTTCTATGAAATCTTCAAACTAAAAAGAGAGCGAATTCCTATCTCATCCTACCTTATCTTCCTCTCTAGTGCTGGGATTAAAGGCGTGCACCACCATTGCCTGGCCTCCATGGCTAACTAATGTGGCTGCTGGGATTAAAGATGTGTGCCACCACTGCCTGGCCTGCCTGGCTGACTAGTGTGGCTGCTGGGATTAGTGTGTGACACCACTGCTTGGCCTGCATGGCTGACTAGTGTGGCTAGCTTTGCGCCCATTTTTCTCACCAAATCTGCTGCCGATGGTGATGAAGATGTGTGGCTTATTGCTCCTGCATAGAACAGTAAAAGCCTGACAGGATTTCAAGGCAGCTACCTAGTTTGGCAGCAGCCTAAGAAGGGGTTTCAGAGAAAGCTGACCAGGAGAGAAGAAAGGAAAATTATAGTTTACACCATGGCCTTTTGCTGGTTTCTGAGCTTTCAGGAAAGAGAGTGACTGGCGAGGCTTCAGTAGCTGAAGATGGTAGTAAATCTGAAGGTGCTCGAAAGTTAAAAAGCCTATTCCAGATACATAAAAGAGTCATCCTTATATTTCTGTTTCTCTAGAGTCACTCTGATACCAAAATCTGTGTTATTCAGTATTCTCTAGAGTCACAGAATTTATGGAATTAATCTCTCTATATACATACGTTATATATATATATATGTACATGCATATATATGAATGAACATATTCCCTTCCTTCTTCCCTTGTCCTTCTATAGACTTCCAAAAGAAACTGTGGCCCAAATTAAAGGTGCCTTTCCCACACAAGATCTGGATTAAAGGCGTATAATTTCCAGGCTCAAGATCCAGATCACAAGGGTGCCCTCCATTTCTGGATAGAGTCAAGTTGACAACCAAGAATAGCCATCATACCACCTTATACTTGTATGTCCCTTTATATCATCTAAACATGAAACAAGTACTGATAGACAGATAAGGTGGGGCTGAGTAGTACATGATCATTTGTTCTCTGCATTTTGAACTGTTGTGATTTCTGGACCTTGAGGAAGGAAGACATACCTTTAATCTGGGCCAGCCAGTCTGCTGGAAGCCTATATAACATCACAGAAGAAGGAGGAGTTTGCTCTTTGCCTGCTTGCCCTCACCTCACTAGCAAGACCATTCACTGACATTAGAGCCTACTTCTTCAAGATTCCAGCATGTACAGCATATATGAGACATCCAGCTTTGTGGGCTGAGCAACTACTAGATTCTTGGATTTTCCATTCATAGTCAGTCACTGTTGGATTAGTAGGACTGCAGCCTGAAAATATTGTCTATAAGTTCTGTTACTGTAGAGAACCCTGACTAATATAATGAAACTCTGGATGAATATACTTACCACTCGAGTAAGATGGGGAAGTTTCAGCATCAATGAATCCTAGAGTGAAATAGATTTTATCTGCTGATAAGTAGATGAGAATGGAATTGATTTAATTCTTTGAATATTTTCTGATACATCAGCCAAGTATCTCATAATGGTCTGACATCAGAAGTCAGATTTAATGACCTATTAGCTGACCTATTCTATTAGGTGAATTTTCAATTTCGTTGAGTGCCAAGAGTTAAAAGATTTGCTAGCCATTATTGAAGTCATTTATTTTCTAAGATGCTGGGAGTTGTACCAAAAATACTTTTCCAGTACCCTTCAAGTTACTGTTAATTATATCTGTTATTTTTGCACTTAGAATCATGTAATTTAATCCAGTGAACTAAGAAAGGAGGTAAGAATCAAAACAAGAATAATTTTGACATAACTTTATCAGGATACTTTTATAAAATGCTGTGTTTCATCTATTCCATATGTTTTAAATAAATTTTGTCAAAACTGGGGGCTTTAGTCTCTTAATTAAATTAATAGAAAAATCTCCATTCTGTTTCTTATCAGGAAAGCCTATACTGAATCAAGTTCTCAACTTGCTGAGAAGAAATGTAGCTTCATCTTCTGAGTAATGCCTTAACACATGCTTCAATGACTACTGAAAAACCAATTATGAATGCTTCTCGATTCCCCAAAATGGTCTGTTCTCATTTAAGATGATATAGAACCAGAAGTAAGCAGCAAGGCAGTTTGAGAAATTATAAACCAATAAATCATCTTACCAGGATGGCCACTTTGTTATAATGTAATTACATATAACATTCAATGTAATGGATAACTATTATAAATAGCTGTGAAGAAAGGGTGTAACAAACATCTCTCTTTCCTAAATGGGTTTGTAGATTTGCAATGACCTGTCTTCAGAGGGTTGAAACTCTTGAATATCTTGTATAGATATTAAAAATCATATCAAAACTTTGACAAGTTTAATTTTTCTCTGAATTTTGTGAAAGAAATGTTTCAATTCCTAATCTGGTGAGGCAACTATCATGTAACTGCATGTTAATTATATTATATTTTATATTATGTCATAGAATATATATGATGAACACTAAATCTAAAACAAATAACATAAAAATTTCTATGTGGAATTCACTTTCCACTACAACTGCAAAAAATTCATATTGGAAAATGTTCCAGATATGTAAAATTTAAAACAAAAAAAACCCAACATCAAAAATTGCATTCCATTAAGGTACAACACTCCAGCAAATAAAATGATTCTTTCATTGATTCATATTATGAATGTCTGAAAAACTGCTAATTTTAGGAGTGTAAATTTTAGCTTCTTGTGCTTCTTTTAAATTTTTAATTAGTTAAAATATAAATATTATTTTATTTATTCCTTGAAAATTTCATATATGTATGCAATGTATTTTTCATTTCTGTAGGGTCAATCACCAGACTATGGATAGCCTATCAGCAAATATGTCTCCAAAGAAAACTGATTCTCCCTTCCTCAGCAGATGCTACTTGACATTAGCTCCTTAGCTAGAGGTGGGGCCCCTCTGGCATCCATGCTGGAATTTTGATTGGCTTGAATTTGTGCAGGTCTTATGCAGGGATCCACAACTGCTGTGAATTCATGTATACATCAGCCTTGTCATGTCCAGGGCTCTGAGTGTCATAGCTCTCAGCCCGTTCCTCAGGCTCTTACATTCTTCCTGCCTACTCTCCCACAATGTTCCCTGAAATGTTGATGTGGGGAGGCTGTTATAGCTAACTCTGTTGGGTTAAGCATTCGTAGTTACTTAGTCTCAGGACATTGGCCAGTAATGGATCTCTGTCGGTGCCTAATTGCTTTAAATACCTCGTTCACTTTATATTTTCATACAAATCTATTATGGAGTCAAAATAGATGTTTCTGCCCCCTCAATAATTAGTTTTAAACTGAAAAAAAATTCATAGCAATGACACTGAAAACTAGGATATCAAGAAAAGATACAACATTTATTTCCATAAAAAGGTACTGAACAATAACTCACAGAGCGGTTTATTCATGACTGAAAAGTCACTAGGAAACAGCAAATCAGGACTGAAGAAAAGACTACAAATAGAAAAGGGGGGTTGGCAGAAGGAAAGAGGAATACACATGAGATGGAAAGGGTCACTGGACTTCTATTTGGACTTTATTCATTTGTCAACTCATTTCTTTTCAAGACAGGGTTTCTCTGGGTAGCTTTGGAGCCTGTTCTGGCACTTGCTTTGTAGACCAGGCTGGCCTCAAACTCACAGATATCTGCCTGCCTCTGCCTCCTGAGTGTGGGATTAAAGACGTGTGCTACCACTGCCCGGTTGTCCACTAACTTTTATTGAACGTAATTTTTAAAATTGATTCTTTGGAAATCATGCACCCTAATCCTGCTCATCTCCCAGTTTGTTTATATCCTCCTTTTACCTGTAGTGTACCCACAGAAGAAAATGTTAAAAGAAATAACAATTAAATAAAATATAAAAATATTAAAAGAAAAAAACACAAACCATAAGTTACCACCATTAGCAAAAAAACCCACTTCCTTCCTCTGTCTTTTCTGCCTCTCCATTATCTCTTCATTCATCCTAGTGGTACTAGGAGCTGCAGCGTGTCACACAGTAGACCCTTTTGTCCAAACAGCTTTACTTGCAAATGGGTAATGACTTGGTCAGGTTCAAGGCCTTTGGTTTCCGGCATGCCATCAATACAGGACCCTCATTGAAACTCCTCTTGGATATCCCATTCTTGCCCTGAATCATGGAGCTCTTGTGGCTCTGGTTCCATGGGACCAGTCCCTTCACTCATTCTAGCAGGTCACATAGATGGGGTAGATGTTAGGGGTGAGCCAACTTAAAGGCTTGATTGTGTGTCTATCTGGTAGTTGAGTTGGTCAGTTTGGACCTCCGAGCCCACCTTCCCCCATGAGGAATGAAGCCAGCTTTCCTACATCCATATTGAGGGGTGGAGCCAGCTTTCCTATGAGGGGAGGGCCATCTCTCCCACGCTGGAGTCAACAGGGGCCAGTACTTCCAGGGCCAGTGAAGGATGAAGTCTTCTCTGAATGTCCCTCAGACTTCTACATGCATGGTTCAAACATGGGCTCCCATGTTAACACAGCAAGACATTGACATATACCTCAGTTGTAGCAGGACCACAAACCCAGATGTGGCCTTCAGTAGCAGCTTGGACCCAGATGTCACCATGACCCCGAGTACCATCCCAGGCCACTCAGATCTTTTTGGGGCCAGTGACTGCATAGTTCCCAGATTCTAACATGGCCCCAGGTGGTGACCAAGATCCCAGTCATCTACATGGCTCTGAATGATAGCAGCAGCCACTGATATCAAAACAGTGTAAAGGAAGAACTTAGAAGTCTTCATTCCTGTTCACAACAAGAAGTGGTAGAATACATTGAACACTGAATGTCTATGAGTTTCCTTATGGCCCTAGGGCAAAGCATATGTCCAAATCTAGAAAACAAGATGGATAAGGATGGCCATGCTGAGGTTTGCTTGCTTGGAGCAGACTGGGAGGATGCCATCATAAAGCACAACGCATTACGAATCTCCAAGGAGTCCCTTGAAGGGAGAAAGGAACCTAGGATGGAAGGAGGACTCCAACTCCCCTACAAGGCACAAAACAGCCTTACTGAAAAAACAGAAAGAGATGAACTAAGTAACACAGCTAACGAGTGGAAATCAATGGGCTAAAGGCAAAAAGAACTCCATGTAAGCACTACACTCTAGTTGATAAAGTTGTATTTTACAGAGACGTGAGCCAATGACTTGGTGTGGTTGTGTGGTGGAGTGGGCCACAGAGGCACACAAAACAAAGAGAACAGTTAAGATCTTGATCATTTGTCCCCAGAGCATTGAAAGTCATTTTGAAATTTTAACTGAAAAACTAATGCCATTGTTGGAGAAGAACTTTGGATGAAGTCCAGAATGTAGGTTAAAGAAGTCAAGTTGTGAATATATGGGCTGTAGCAGTGAAGAGGCAAATGCAGTGGTCCAGGTCAGATGATGAGGGTTTATCCAGAAACAGAGGGTAGTTGAGAGACTGGATGGAAACATAGTCCTGGTTCTACTGAGCTAGCAGTCTGAACACGAACAAGCCTCTGACCTTTCTTGTTCCATTAAAGCACCTCTTGGTAATGACATTCAGGGAAGAATGCACTTAATGTTCACCTCTTAAAAACACTGTATTACAGATTAGCAATACTTGTGTGTTGTTTAAAATAACATTATCACTTATGTCATAAAATTGATGGGTAATTTTCCTCCTTATAAAAGCATTGTGTTTTCCTCTGGTCTTCATATTTTTCAAAAAGGTTTTAGCACTGAGAAACTAAAAACAGATCTTAAAGCAGGAAAAGGAAGGAAGGAAGGTTAAATAAGTTGAAACTATTTATCTTACACACAGATATTAGGCAGTGATTTGATGACTGCTTTTGGGGGGAACTGTAGTTACAGGAAATGATGCAGCCAATTATTTCTCTCTTTTCATGGTGGCTTTAAAGCTAAGAGATGGCTTAATTTGCTAGGCAGACATTGCAAAATATGCATAAACATTATCAAATGCAAAATTTCCATGCCTAAGTCTCAAACTACATAGGAGAGCCAAAAGGCAAAATAGCCTTGTCCTGTCATGCCGCTGCTTAGCTTTTTAAGAAGCACTTAGCATTTTAAGAAACCATCCTGGTCAGAAAAGGATTACAAATATACAATAAAAACAAATTCAGATGAAAAAGATCTCTAAATGGATCACAGTGTTGGATAAATCTATATAGGCTTTGGAAAGAGAAGAAAAAGCGTATCAAGAGTTATAAAATGAAATAAATGGTTTATGATAAAAATAAAACAAAGTCCTTAAAGAGATAGTAAACTTGTAGAAAAAGTAATAGGAATAAAGAAAAAATAAACAACATAAAGATAGAATATACACAGAAAGTCTGGATTATGTATATCATTCTGTTTTCTTTGATTTTTTTTGACTGCAGAGAGACATTTGATTCTGGGGGCTGCTAAGCTAAACCAACACATATGTTTTAAAGGTTTCTTGACTTCAAAATTTGAGTCTAAGGATATATTGTGTTGGAAAAAAGGTTCTTCTTTTGTTTCCACAGAGGATGAGAACCTGTGGATTGCTTCCAGACTAATGTGGTTTGATGGACTAAGACCCTTGAAGAGTTGCTTTGAACACCTCTCAAAAAATTGCTTTGCCCAATAAACAGCAGGAAGAAGTTTGGAGAATGACTATGCTCATATTCCCAAATATTGCTTATAAAAGTTTGTTTACATTTAAAGGGGGATATACTATAGAGATGGATACTTTGCATTGGTATGAATTTTGGTCTATTGATACAAATTTAAGGTCAATTTTGTTATACTGTGTATATGTATTTCTGCTCTTGATTAAGGTATTGTGTTTGTGCAGCTCATTTAAAATGTAATGTATAATTAAGAAATATGTTAGTAGATAATCATCTATAATAGTTTTGTAGTCATGTTAGTTAGGTTTTCTAGATATATAGAGATATATTTCAGTTAGATAGGCATTCTTCAAATCTTTCAGAGACCTTCAGAATAGTCATTTAAATGTTTTAAGAATTTAGGACTTTTTATGACAGTGAGACACATCTGCTCCTGGCAGCACCAATTACTTCAAGAGGAAGATGGGCATCAAAGAGGCTCTTTATGGAGTTTGCTAAACATTTGGGCAAGAAATTGCTCTTGCCTGGACTACTTGATGTTATGCTGTATAAACTGGACATGCAGGACCCACAGAGAAGTGACTGCTGAACTTGCCTAAAAGTAAGACGATCCTTCAGAGTTCCTGCTTCATGAAAGAATCTGCTAGACATTCTGCTGGACACAGAAGAAAGTAACTGACACAGTGCCTATAGGCAGAACTGTCATTGGTATTTCTTGCTTCATGGGAAAGTCTGACAGATACTATGGGCCTGTAGGCTGAAGATGGATGCTCCAATGATACAGAAGAACATTGGGTGACTGTCCAGGCAGCGAGATGTCTCTGTCAATTCTGGAGTTTTGGAAGTTGCCTACAATGCACTTCCTGTTTACTTAGGTAATATTATATCCTACTGGAGTCTTTGATGGACTTAAGAACAGATAGTTATAGTTATAGTTTTGTTAGTTATGATAAAAGATAAAGTAGATATATATGGAAGAGAACACACACATAAACAATGAAGGGCACCTAGTTATAAAGACCAACGCGCCAATATCCCCACCAAGAAACAAAACATTACTAGGACACTAGGAACTCAGTAGACATTTTCCTCCAGACATCACTTTATTTTGAAAGGAACCATTGGTCTGATGTCTAGTATTCTTTGTGACTTACATAAATGAAAGCATAGAGGATACATTTTGTGTTTAGTTTGCTTAGTGCACTATTACAACTGTGAGAATTATACACATTGCTATTGTACCAGAAATTTGTTCATTTCCACCACTGTATATTACATTGTGTGTTTATTTCACTGTGTACTTACTTACTTTGTTGTTGATGGATAATTAAGTAATTTCCAACAGGAGTTCTTGCAAATAATACTAAGTTCATTATTTGAAATTTGATTTGACATTACGTGTATACATTCAAGTTTCCACTGGGTAAACTTCTAAGGTAAAACCATCATGTTACTTGTTTAGTCAGTATGCTTTATTTTTATGACATAAAATGCTTTCTGCCTCAATGTCTTGTCTTTCTTTAATGCCTTCTTCATAGTGTCTATGGAATATTGTTTCCAAAAAATCCTACCCAAACCCAGTCATTTTATTCTTAAACCACTTCCATTGTATCTTATTGCTTTGGGAATTAATCTCAAACTCCTGCCAGGCATGGTCCACAGAGCCTTCTGTAACTTGGCATCTACTTTTCTCATGTTTTGTCTTTTGTTCAAGCTAAACCTTGTTCACTTTTCCCTCAGGGCTCCTTCAGAAATGGCTTCCTTTCCAGTAAACACTGTTTCTTGCCATCTTGTGCTCTTCTGCCTTTGGATATCTCACCATTGCTGTGCCTGATGAAGTCCAACTGACTCTTCCAGTCACAGCTTGTTGTTATTGAGATAACACAGAGGTCTGAATTGTCCGATGGAGAGCATCCTGCAAACAGCAGCGTTCAAGTGAAACATGATTTTAGGACATGTGGTGGAACCTCTGAGGGTCTAAGTGATACCTTGTGATAGTATTTATACAGTTGGTACCATTTCCGTTCTGGGGTATTACCTTATATTTTCATTAAACAGACAAGTTGTATGTGAAAAATTTAGTGAAATATGTTTTTTTCTGATTGAAATTTTCAGATTTTTAATAATAAACCACCTGGAAAAATCAAACAGCACATCACCGAGAAGAGTTCTCCCATAGAAAAAGCCAAAGGGTAATTCATTATTGTATTTGCATGATGACTGACAGTGTCACCTCTTCCTAGAGATTTATTTATGAGACTTTCCTTCTCTTCTAGGAAAGACCTACTGATAATCTCTCCCTTCCTCACCATCTTATGTAAACAAGGCAGCCATCTTAACCCAGGCAGGTGCCCCTTCTGTGTTTCTGGAGTTTCATCCTCAATACTATGCATCCCATGAAAATGATGTTTGTATACATTTTACTTAAGACTGTAGACCTAAGCTAGCACCTAGTTTGTGACGTTTTAAAGAGCAACAGTACTTGTGAATTGTTGATCTGTTCAATTCTGCTGTTCCTTTAAGCTACTGTCATTTGTTAGCTCAGTCTATGCAGACACGTTGATTGGAGTTTGCTGAATGAAGTTGAGAGATAGTTAACACTGATGGATGAATTGTAGCATAGAATAAAGAAAAAGATTCATAGGCTTCTTGTACAAATCTTATCATAAGAATTAGATTTCATGCTCGCCTCAAATATAAGGCATAATATATGTCTCTGCCCTTTCCAGAAATGTTTCATTATATTCTGAGGCACACTCATGCTGAGTTATTTTCCCTGTTTCATTACTCTCTGTTTTCTGTCAGTTACTCCATGTTTTTATTTTGTACCTTGGTTTACATCCACATCTGCTTATGGTTTGTAGTTCTCTCATATTAAAATACATTTTTGTTCATTAGCTTTTGGCACCTCACAGAAAGAATTTAAAAGAGATTGAAACACTAAGCTTCTCGTTACAGCAATAATTAGAAGTTTAGTGGGAGCTTTGTCCTCCATGGCTGGACTCCAGTTACCCAGGAGGTTGATTGATAAGGTTATAATTAAAGACTGCTAACCCTGATAAAATTATAGGCACTGGAAGTTTCAAAAGTTTGCCAAAGCAGCTCAAATGAGAAGAGATGTATTCTCCTACTGATGTTTCAAACAGTACTTCACTGAAACACAGTTCTTGGAATCAATGGCAACTAAGTCAATGTGAGAACTCATATTTTCCCCAAACTAAATCACTATTCCTCAAGAGAATATGGTATGTTCTACTACCACATGGCTTATTTTGATTGAGATTTGCCTGTATTTCTTGAGCTATGGATGGATAATGCCCATCTTTCTCTGTTGCATGCTTTGGATTCTAAATGCTGCTGAATCTTTGTTCAGTCATGTTTATAATCTCATTTGATTTTCACCAAATATGAATATGCCATTTATGTAATCAGTTGACCTCTATATCCAATAGTCTAGTTTTATTAGCAGCAACTAAAGGAGTGCTATTTAGTATCAATGCAATTTTAATTATAAATGCAATATAGATACTGAATCATATGAAAATGATGTGGACATTTAGATGCTTTAGAACAAACTATTAATTTTAAATAATTATCATGATAGAAGCAGGCTAATTCAAAATTTTTACAGAGCAAAGCCAGGTCTTTGATGCTGTTTTGGGGTTCTCAGGTAGTGACATCTACTGGCTTGAGAAATATTAGTTTGCTCTTCTAATGTTTAGACCAGTGAATCTCGAAGTCTGACCCCCAAATAACAGTGTCTGTGTGACTGGAGGATATAGAAACACAATTCCTGAGCTATGGGTATAACTCAGTGGTAGAGCACTTACGTAGCATGAATGACGTCCTGGCTTCTATCCTAAGCATTAACAGAAAAGAAATTCTTCAGCTGTACTATCAGTTGATTGAACCAAGAACTTCAGAAATAGAGCTCAGCTTTAACTTCAGTTTCTACATATTTCGAATATACCTGGAAATGGTGTTTTAAGCTAAGGAGAATGTTTCTTTTTTAGTTGTTTCCTAGGATTTTCATATGAATTAGTGTTTACATCATAAGTCATTAAAATATTATTAACTATCAACCATATGGTAGGAAAAACTTCTTATAAACAATTCTTTAAAGAGGGGATGAGGAAGTTCAGAATCGGGCTACTCAAAGACTGGAGTGTAGGCTCCGTGAATGGTCCCTATAAGATCAATTGATCCAGGAGACAGTGGATGCAAAAACCACAGATAACACGTCCTCAAGAAACAACATGGAAGCAGGATCAAGGGTTAATGATCAGTATTTATGAACAAAGCAAGCCTGAATTCTGAACCAGCTGGAGACAATAAGTTGGTTCTTTTCTGTTGCCATGGAGACTTATTTGGACTAGATGAGACCTGTGATTGTGAGAGGGCAAATTGCTAGTACTCTTAAAATTTCAGTGTCCTGATAATTACGGTTTCGAGTGCTATGTTGAGGGTTATTTTCTGACATTGTATTAAAGAACATACCAGAATCTAAAGACTGCAGCCATCTGGCTCCACCTAAATCATTCGGGGTCAGAATAAGTTTAATTTCTCAAGGGAGGTTCGCCTGCCTTTATAAGGACACAGAAAAGATTTCTTTTTTTGTGTTCCAGAGCATCCTGAACTCATTCTATCATACATTTTTCATCACCCAACATAACATGAGGACCCTGAGAGTTCATGTCTTACAAATTTACGAGGTACTATTTTGAAAAAGTCCAAAACTCCTTATGAGATTTTCAAGAAAGGTCCAAGAAGCCTTCCTGTAGATGACTAACAGTATAACTATATGTAAATTACATATATGGATCAGAAGGGAAGAAGAAAAGTTTTTTAAGGCTCCGTGCTCTTTCTTATGTCATCTCCATCCCACAAAAAGACACAAAGCATATTCCCCACCAATACAAATGATGTATGGTCATATAATGTTTCTGCCTAGACAAGAGAAGATGCCCATGGCTATTGATGGAGTTTGGCCAAATTGCGTCTTCTGCAGAGAAAGTGACAGAATTCCACACTCTCAGATGTAAATCTGATACACAGCTTAATCTCTGTAGCTGCAGACTGGTCACACTCTATCAGTTAAATGTTTACTGAGAACAGCAAAAGAATCAAATTCATATTTGCCAGGCATGGCTGACTTTGCAAGCAGATCTTTCTTTCTAAGGATTACAGTGTTGAGACAGGACCACACCTACCACCATTCCCATTCTTTCTCTAGAAAGTTGAGATCTGAAAAATCTTGAGGAAGTTATTGGTAAGTGAATTTCCTAAGGCAAATTTGATAGACCAGTACTGTCCTAGAGACTTTAGCTTGATCATGTTTGTGTGCACATGCTTGCACACATGCACACACACATAAACACATACGCACACACACACACAGAGCAAGAAAGAGAGAGAGAACTTTAAAAAGTTAGGAGTTACTTTGTGGTGATATTTTATTTATTTTATTTGTTCTTTTTTTTTGGGTTTTTCGAGACAGGGTTTCTCTGTAGCTTTGGAGCCTGTCCTGGAACTAGCTCTTGTAGACCAGGCTGGTCTCGAACTCACAAAGCTCCTCCTGCCTCTGCCTCCCAAGTGCTGGGATTAAAGGCATGTGCCACCACCACCCGGCTCTTATTTGTTCTTTAATAAATAAAGCTTGCCTAAAGATCAGAATGGGAGCTAGCCACATTAGTAAGTCACAGAGGCCAGGCAGTTATGGAACACACCTTTAAACCCATCACTTGGGAGACAGAGACAGATGGATCTCTGTGATGTCAAGGCCACCCTGGGCTACATGAGAAAGATTGAGCCAGTCTAAAAGAGAAACAGAACCAAGCGGTGATGGCTCACACCTTTAATCCCAGCACTGGGGAGGTGGAGACCGGAAGTGATATGGCTGGGAGGAGATAGGAGCTCGCACTCAGTCTGAGGTTTTGTAGAGACAGCATTCAGTCTGAGAACTTGTAGACAGGATACCACATTTGGTCTGAGGATTTCCTAGAGGTAAGAATTAGCAGCTGGCTGCTCTGAACTCTGATCTTTTAGTTCTCACCCCCTAATTTCTGGCTCTGAGTTTTTATTATTAAGACCAATTAGAAATCATGCTACAGTTTCTGAAGCATACAAAATTCTGTAAACGTGTTACTTGATTGAAGGCTTGGGTTACTGACTCATTGAAGAGGCTTCAAGCCTCACAGTGTCCTTTAATTTGGTCCTAGTGGGAGTGGATGTGCAAAGACTAGGGTGCAAGTTATATTCCCTTCCAATACATTTTAAATTAAGGACACCAAATTGCTTCCTTTTCCATCAAAACCACCACCTACTTCTTCCTAGAAGTATAGCCTTCAAATTCACATTCCCATACCGGATGAGGTCTGATCCAGACTCCGAAGTCCAGACATCACCTTCTGCTGGAAGCACAGAGGTCGTCATGCTCACAGTTAAGCACCAGGGAAACCAGGAACGTTGAAGGTTCACGGTTGTCTCTTTAGGGGTAATTATATAACCTGTTTTCTGCCCAGAAGTTTGAGATCAGAGGTGATGAATAGCCTAGCTTACCTCTGAGCTATCAGTAGGGCCAGACCACATCTGGCTCTCCCAGACTCTTACAAACAAGGCCAGAGATGCTTAGTAGCCTAGGTGACCACTGTGGTATCTGTATGACTGAGACCATGTTAGATCCTTCCCTAGGACTACAAGTATGCACAAAACATAGTTGGCCTTCCTGATTTCTAAAAGAAAAAAAAAAGGCTTATTTTATTTTTAGGTGTGTGTTCGAGTTTGTGCAAGTGAGTGCCATTGTCATTGGAGGCCAGAGGGGTCAGATCCCACAGATCTGTTGACAGTGTGCCTTCCTGCTGTGTGGCTACTAGGAACGATCTAGGTCCTCTGCAAGGGCACTGTGCCTTCTTTACCTCTGGACCATCTCTTCAGTTCCTCTTTTTGATTATTAATATGGCATTACCTTCATTTTATTTTCTCCCTTTGTTTATTAGTGTTGTCTTTGTCACAAAAATATTTTAGAATGTTGGCTTAAGTTCCTAGGAAAATGCTGAAAATCTTGACAGATCAAAAATTAAGATACTGTTGAGATCCCACCATGAGGTGAACACAGACACAGAACCTGCTGCTGCCTGTCATTCTTTGTGACTCAGAACACTATGTACTGAGAATTACTGGAGAGAAAGACTGAACACTGACTCAGCCTGATAGGCAATACTCAGAGACAGAAAAATGCTGAGGAAGACAGATAGCTGATACTAAATATTTTCTCTGGGTTTTTTATTTTTTGGAAAAGGAGTTGAGTTGCCTAAGTAGACGGATAGCCTATGTATGATACAAATGCCATGAACGCTAGGTTTCATTTATGGGTCAGCCAATCAGATTTTAGTCACTGAAACACAGCCCCTCAGGTAATTAGATGAAGAAAGAACTGGTCGGCTCATAGTTCCAGAGCTTGAAGTCCACGGTCACATAGTGTTGTTTTGGATCCATGACGTCATCAGATACCAGGACAGGAGCGTGTGGTGGAGTCCTGCTCATCCGAGGATGACCAGGAAGCAATCAAGGAAAGGAAGAATGGGTAGGGATCCCAATATTCCTGTCAAGAACATGTTCCCAGTGACCAGGCTTCCTCAAACTAGTCCCTTCCTTTTCCCACCAACAAAACCCACCACAGGTGGGGATGAAGCTTTTAACACAAAAATCATGGCAGGCATTTAGATCCCTTAGATAGTACCAAGTGTTTGGCTATGAAGGTGTATTCAGATTTCTTTGGCATGGTAGCGATATGCGTAGGACACAAACATATGAGAGAACATAGCTCCGGGGGACTGGAAAATGGAAAGGTGCTCTACAGCTAACCCAATCATTGGGAATACTCTTTCGACGTGAAGAGCCTAGGTGACAGTGAATTGGTACTTTCTGATATCACGAATTTTTGCTGGGAATAAATATCTTTCTAAAAGTAGGTAAATAAATCATTCCAAAGACAAGTCTCTGAAACTGTTGAAAAACACATTTTTTTTCATAAAACGCAAATAATAACTGTAAAATAAGGAGCTATTTAGAACTCAAGAAGGAATGTAAGTGAAACCCTGCCGAAGCTTTACACTGATTAGCTGCAGACATCAGTCATTAAAGGGGAGTTAAGGAATAAAGTCTTTGAAGCCTTTTCATATATCAGAAAAATGCATGAGTTTCATAATTAACTCTGTTGGAAAGGTATTTATTTGTGTGCATTTATATTCACCCCCATTACAAACACTGAAAGCTGAGTATGTGCCAGAAATGATGTCAAAACAACAGGTA
This sequence comes from Ondatra zibethicus, assembly GCA_004026605.1. NCBI lineage: Eukaryota > Metazoa > Chordata > Mammalia > Rodentia > Cricetidae > Ondatra > Ondatra zibethicus. The sequence continues at coordinate 5,681 of PVIU01014211.1, read as the reverse complement.
CAGAAATGAATCGGACTCAGTCTTCACGTTTCTGCAATGTGTGGTTCAGGATGAGAGGTTTTCGTCTAACTAGTGATTCCAAGATGGAAAGAGAAAAATCTAGAACAAGGTGCAATATTATCATAACACAACTAGAGGCAGAAAATTCAAAAGGAAGGAATATTACATTCTCTGTCTGTTGGTCTGTCTGTCAGTCTGTGTGTATGTGTGGTATATGTGTGTCTGTCTGTATATATGTAAGAAGCTCTAAGAATTGAACGTTTTACAAATTTGTTTAAGCAAAGTAGTGCCACACTGACATCTCTCAGGATTAAGGTAAATGTACGGATGTGCTGATTCCTGGGTCAAATAACTGTTCATTCCCAGAATCTTCCCTTCCTTTTTAGAGTGCGTGTATCAAGATACTGAATGAAGCTATTCTCAGTTGAGGCAACTCTGCACAGTCTACAAGCACTGTCAATGGCAGAGAGCACTCTGAAGTGTAAAAGCTGAAGATTTAAGTTTGGGGGCTGATAGATCCCTTTCTGATCTTTACAAGTAAAATTTCATCCAAGGTATATTCCTAACTATACATGCACACACACACACACACACACACATACACACACACACACACACACACACTTGAATTATATTCAGTATATGTATAATATAGGAAAATGAATTTACACAAATATCCAGATGTATCAAGGAATAGATAAATGATATAGATTTTTTATTGAAATCTGTTTGCTCTCATGCCTTTCTTCTCGCAGGAGGACTGGAGCTCATTTTGGAGAATTATGAAACAGTGATTGCTGTCTGATGATGCTGCACTATAGGGCAGTGATGAGAAGTGGAGGGTTTAGGATCTGTGAATTCTAGAGTCAATTCAGTCAGGGCCACCAACTCCCTAGAGAGTCAAACACAGTACTGAACTTAGAAAAGCCTTTGTTTTCTTGTTTGAAAAATAGGAAGTTGCACAGTTTTCTTCACGAATGCATTTCGAGGCTCACACGATGCGTATAAGTAACTTAATCCATGAGATCATGAGGAAGAGCCACCATAGGCTTCAGAAGTGATACTATACAACTGTGGGAGGGGAAACGTTGTTATGAGTTTGTAAGGGCAGGAGAATTGGCATGTTTTGCCACTTTACAGCACATCAACGCTAGGTTGCACACATTGCAATGCCCTCCAACATGACCACGTGATGACTGGCTTTGGGTTCAGAACTCAGGAAATAATTTCTCCTCATTCAGTAACATAAGGCTTAAAAAGAATATTTCATCAGATCATTCTTGGGTGAATTAAATGATATGATGAACAATAATGACTAGCTAAATCCTGACATATGTGCTTATCACATGGGAAATATTGTGAATGTTTTGGTTCTTATAGAGAAATCTTTTACTTGTTTTTATCTAAAACCATTTTTTCATTTATTTTATATATCAACCAGCTTCCTTTCCCTTCTCTCCTCCTGTTCCCTTCCCTTTTCCATCTACCCCTCTCCCCGCCCACTCCTCCTTCATGTCCACTCAGAAAGGGACAGGCTTCCTGTGGGCTTGCACGAAGCATGATTGACGAGTGAGACTATCTTTTTATATAGACAGAGAAACAACAAAGTAGTTATTGAAAGGTCATTCTTAGTTGTTCTTTATAGTGTAGATGTATAGAAGGGATTTAGTCAAAAGAGGAAGAAGTCAAGGGCCTCCACACAAGACACAACACAGCATAAAGACAAGTTGCGAATAATTTGCACTTCCTACCAAGCTGTCAAATTATTGCAGATTTTTCCAAAACATCATCCGATCTGGTTTCTCAGACCCTCCTCTTTAAGAGAAGGCACAGCTAATTGGGAGAAAAGCATCCTCAGACCTGGAGTTCGGAATATATCAAAGCCTGCTATCTGTCATTGTTCTCCAACATCACCTAGCCAACATGATATCTGCACCATCAATTAGGGTACTTACACTTGCTTCTTAATCACTATTTTCCTATTTATTCTGATGTCCTCCATTTCGGCTGATAAAATAACAATGTGACACAGTTCAATTTGTTCAGAGCTTCCAATGCTGTGACATTGATTTTAATCCTAGGAGGAGGATGAGAATCAGACAAAATATAGACATGGGTTTAAGGTTGTACATGATGGCTTGTTTATGCTTGAGTTTTGCAGTTTTGAATTTTAATTTTCTGCTTATCTCCACAGAGAAATTACTAGCATTTTGCTAGGGAAAGAAATTAGGGATGACTTTTTGTCGAGAAATACCAAGAACTGTGTAAACACCAATTTAATTAGCTTTTACCAAGACAACCCAAAGCAGAAATGATCTGCCTGACATCTGGTTGACATATCTCCTTGGCAGGGTACTTCTCAGGTGGGCAGCATTTGGGGATGACTTTGGGAGTTTAAATAAAGAAAGGCTCTAGCCCCACTCAGAACCTGTCAAATTTCATTCTATGAAGATTGAATCTGAGACTTTAATATTTAGCAAAAGCTTTCTTCCCAATTGACTTTAACACATGTCAGAGTTGAAAAATGTGGTGGTCCCAGTGTGAATGAGAGGCATCCATGTAAGGCCCCCAGGGCTACATGCTATAAGGTTTTAAGAAAACACAAGCACAGCACAAACAAAGCTCAAGACAGCTAATCAAATCAAAATATAAATGAAATAAGATAATTTGATATTTTGGTTAAAACTGTACCCTCCTCTCCCCCCAAAAGACTACATGTAGTTTATCAGAGAAAACTATGAACACATACACCCAGAGTAAGACATGGATCCTTTAAAACTCCCTGATTCTCAGTGTTCCATGAGCTGATCAAACTCTCACAAGCACAGTGAGGCTCCAGTGGTCTCTTGCTCTTTGGTTTTCGCCTCAGTTCAGCAGGCTGCTGCTATACCCTCCAGTCACACCTGGACTCCAGGGAAGCAGCTGTCTCGTTGTTTCCCAGGAGACCATGGGGGATTTTCTTCAGGGCAACATACTCCACCCGCCTATACCCCTACCCTCTAATGTGTTTGAATTCCTAAGGGACCTCCCAAATGTGTATGCACTCTCTCTGGCTGTAACAGACTAGGGTATAAAGTCTCCACCCACAGAGAACTGCCCACATAATGTAGAAGGAATTCCAAAGGATTCCTGTCCTATTTCTTGAAATCTCAGCCCCCACTCCTTTTACCAGAGCAACCATCCTGCTTCCCACAAGACTCTTAAATACAGCAGGCTCCTGAACTAAGGTAGCTCTTCTATTTAGAAAATGGCACTACAAATTAAGAGAGAGGAAGACGAAAGGACGTCAGTAAGAAAGGACTGAGTCGTTTTGTTGACCCTTGCGAGTTCCACCCACTGTAAACTCATTGGATTAGCCTTATTTAAAATCTCCTCTGCGCCCAGGAACCAGGGACACTTAGTTATGTGAGTCATATCGTGCCGTTTTTCTTCTCAGGACTCTCTAATGGTGTGCCGCTGCTTAGGGTTTTTTGTTTGTTTGTTTTTCCATCTTGACACAAGCTAGAGTCACCTAGAAGGAGGGAACCTCAGCTGGGGGATTGTGTCCAACAAGCTGGCCTGTTGGCAAGTTTGTGGGGGAATATTCTTGATTAATGATTGTTGTGAGAAGGCATAGCCCACTGTACATGGTGCCACCCCTAGGCAGATGGCCCTGGATTGTAGAAGAAGACAAACTGAACAAGGCATGGGGCAAAAGCCAACAGCAGTTTTCTTCTTAGTTTCTGCCTTTGCAATTACCTGAGTTCCTGCCCTGACTTCTTCAGTGACAAGTTGTGACAGGGAGGAATAAGCCAAAAAAAATGTCCTCCACAGGTTGTATTTGGTAATGCTATTTTTTTTTTTTACAGCAATAGAAATTGTGCTATGACAAATAGTCTCCTGACATGCGCAGAGGAGAGCTCATCCTCCATAAGACCCCTAAGACTTTGCGAGGTCTCCCACTTCTCTAGTCTTTTCATCCCAGTCTCCTGCCACTCACAGACCCTAACAGAGTCATCCCTGAGACACACCAGGCACCCCAAGGGCTTTGTGACTCCCATCTCACAGTCGGATGCTCATCTCTTAGAATGCTGATGGTCCTCTCCCCTCCTTCTTGGATAGATAAACTGACCCTCTTTATATTTCAATTTTTAAATTTTCATTTAGAGTTGCAAATGTTTCAATAAGTATGCCCAAAAGCTCCATGTTCCTATCAAGTTGAGAGTCCTTCTTTAAGGTATGACTAAGCCTCACTTCTACTAGCCTTCTCCACCCTGCCTTCCTTTAATGCATTGTGGCTTTTGCTCATGCATCATACTGTGCTTTATAGTTCAGCAGAACTCTTCTCTAACAAGAACTGCATTTCAATCAAAACAGAGGCCTTATTTCACACATGACTGTATTTCCAGTGTTTCGATTGGGAGTTATTAAATCTGAACTGATGTTAAGTTTTAGGCCAGATGTTGGAACAACACTGAAATAACAGTTTTTTGGCAGAGATACTGCTTTAGAACACTGGGAACAGTTGTCTGGCATTTCTGCTTGAATATGTACATATTAGCAGATATCACAGCTCACCAGGGACTCATTTTCCCCACAAAACATTTCTCCAGCACCCAAAGCAGCCCAGGGCTACCATCTCTGCTCAAAAATATGTTTGTTGAATTAATATGCAAAATTGAACCTTCCACGATTCTCAACACGACCTCAAACCTGACATCTATCTCTCTTTTGTTACACCAAATCATATAAATCCATGGAAATTCTGTTGCATTTGTACTGATGGAATTTGTCTAGTCCTTCTAGACTAGATCTTCCTCTGGGTTTTGAATATTGCCTTCCTCATTATTATAACTGTCACCCAGTTGGTCTCCCAATAGAAATTCAGTTTGATTCTAATTCATTCCTTTGTTCTGTAGCAAGAATGCAGGTTATTTTTAGGATATTTTCTGGATATTTTGTAAAGGGAAACTTGTTAAAGACTTCCTGTTGTGTTCTGGGTAAAATCTAAAATTATTAAAGAGGCTGACATGCATTGACTGGTTGGGCCATGATTCATTTTTCATGTTAAGGTCTGTCCTCCAGGCAAACCGACTAGACTCTTCATTAGCTCTGGAACACAAGGGTGAGGGGGATTCCTGTTGCAAGAAGAAAAGCCTTGATCTCTCTTTCCCGTCCATGTCCCTCCTCCCCTTTCAAGATTGGAATATGTGTTTTGTTGAAATATTTTCTGCAAACATATTTATCAGTTTTATCTTTTGGAAGTAAAGGCAGTGTCTAAGTAGTTCACTACAGTCTCACTAGTCTCAAATGCAAACTATGGTACACAGTAGGGATTGTACAACTGTTTATTGTATTAAACCTTGCTTAAATTTAATGAATAGGGCACATAGTACAATATAGACTGTGCTGTGTGACTTAACATCAAACATTTAATATTAGAATAAATATTATATATCACAACTATTAGGTTTTTACTTTTATGGAAACATATTTTCCTAGGACACAATACTTTGCATGACAGGGAAATACTTAGAAAATGTAAAACGCACACCACACATATCATCCCAGAAGTATTTTCAAATGCCACCTTGTTTACTTTTGGAAAAAAGCCAAGATGGTGGCACTGATGAGAGTTTAGACAAGGACAAAAAAACTCTCAACCTGGTTACTATGACGTCATGATACTGATAGCGCTACTA
>PVIU01014210.1:19203-53141 GCA_004026605.1 Ondatra zibethicus | reverse complement strand
TGAATGTGGCGGCGAAAGTTGGCAGATGGAGAACCCATCAACAATGACACCAGGACCTATCTCTTCTGCATGTATTATCTTTTTGAGAACCGAGTCTTTTTGAATGCACTCCTTCCTAGGCCAGGAGGGATGGGGGTGGGCCTTGGACTTCCAACAGGGCAGGGCACCATGCCCTCTTTCAAGGAAGAAGGGGGAGGGAAGAGGGGTGGGGGGATAGTGGGAGGGGACCGGGAGAAGGGGAAGAAAGGAAAAAAATTTATTTCTTTAATTATGTTCTTGAATGGAAAAAATAAAACAAAACAATGTATGGGAAAAAAAAGTTATGGCTTACATATACATTTATTAAGGAGATGATAAAGACTTGGGAATCTGGCATCAAAGCAACACCACATGATTTCTTTCAGTTAGTTTCAGCAGTCCAGGATGATGGATCTCAATTAATGTTTAAAATTTATTTCAGGGAAGAAGCCAAAATTTTGGAACAACAGGGAAAAGTAAAAGTCCTTGAGACTTCCCAAGATCAAATCCTTGGTGAAGGCCCTTATGCTGACCCACAGGATCAAGCTCTTTACAATGAACAAATCTTGTCCCTATGCCACAAGCAGCCTTAAATGCTTAGAACAATAATCACAAACCAGGAAAAAAGAATTGAACATATACCAGGGTTAAACAGGGCCAGAGAGAACGCTTTACTGACTTTTTACAAAGATTAACTAAGGCTGTACAAATAGGAGTAACAGACCCAGATGCTAGATGAGTAAATATTGATTCTCTGGCTTTTAAAAATGCCAAAATAGAATGCAAAAAGATACTTCGGCTTTTAAAAGTTAGAAGCATTACTTGGAGCATGGGACCCCTTATTCTGCCCACCTGGCTAGCTTACACCTGAAATAATCACACAGAAACTGTATTAATTAAAACACTGGTTGGCCATTAGCTCTAGCCTCCTATTGGCTAACTCTCACATCTTGATTCAACCCATTTCTATTAATCTGTATGTTACCACGAGGTCATGGCTTACAGGGAAAGATTCAGCATGTCTGACCTGGTTTCTCCATGGTGGCTCTCTCTGACTCTGCTTCCTTCCTCCCAGAATACAGTTCTGTCTTCTCCACCTACCTAAGTTCTTCCCTATCAGGCCAAACAGTTTCTTTATTAATTAACCAATGAAAGCAACACACAAACAGAAGGACCTCCTACACCATAGAAGAGCACCTATGGATGAATGGATCCTGCATACAATGAACATTGAGACATTTCACTATAATACTGAATCTTGGGTAGGAGAAGCAATTTCCAAAGGAATGAAGATACATCAAAATGCCAAATGTTTTAACTGTGGTAGAATAGGACATCTGAGAAGGGATTGTAGACAAGGAATTCCTAGGAATATCTCCTCTGGGAATGGCAAAAATAGGAGAACTCAGCCTTTAGGTATATGTAAAAGGTGTGGCAAAGGCCAACATTGGACCAATGAATGCAGATCAACAACAGACAGACAAGGCAGCCTGATACCATCAGAAAATTCCTTGAGGGACTTCTTGCAGGCCCCTAAGCAAAAAGTGGCCCAGTAATCCCCAGTAACTGTGAAGAACATGTCTCACCAAGAAAATTTTAAAAATCCAGAGCCTTCTGTAAAAGACCATACTGTTCTGGATGATGGCACAAACATGGAGGATAAGTAAAAAATTCCAATGGAAATAAGAAATGTATATTCTGGCAGACTTCTATAAATGATCAAAGACCAAAGTTAAGAGTTTATATTAATGGCATTATAGTTATTGGTTTGATAGACAGAGATGCAAATGTGAGTATCATTACTCCAGAATTTTGGCATCCAAATTGACCTCTTCAAGTGGCAGATGTCCAATGACTAGGAATTGGAACTATACCTCAAGTTAAACAAAGCACAAGATGGGTTGACTGTATTGGTCCAGAAGGACAGAGAGGGAAGCTGAGGCCATATGTGGCTAATATTGCAGTGAATTTATGGGGTTGTGACTTGCTGCAGCAATGGAATACCCAGATTAACATTCCTGCAGTCCCAGGAACTCATAATTCTGGGAAGGATATTATAAGGTACTATACACAAAGGTCACCAGCCATTCAGGCTGTACAAGACATAAAGCAACTAGCAAACCTGTAGAGGTATCAACAGCCCTACCTCTAAAATGGTTAACTGAGAAGCCAATATGGGTTAAGCAATGGCCTCTAACTGAACATAAGTTGCAGGCTTTAGAACAGCTGGTACAAGAGCAACTAGATATTTACCATATTGAAGAATCAATCAACCCTTGGAATTCTCCTGTATTTGTTGTAAAAAGGAAATCCGGTGAATGGAGAATGGTGACAGATCTAAGAGCTGTCAATAAGGTAACTCAACCTATGGGCCCTCTACAGTTTGAAATCCCTTTGCCTTCTCTATTACCAAAAAGGTGGCTTCAGATAGTTATTGATTTGAAAGATTGTTTCTTCACTATACCTTTACAGGAAAAGGATAGAGAAAAATTTTCCTTCACAGTGCCTACCTATAATAATTCTCAGCCTACTAAGAGATATCAATAGACTATCCTCCCACAAAAAATGCTCAATATCCCCACACTGTAAGTCAACTATTGGAAATAACATGTAAGCAGTTTCCTATAGCTATAATCTACCATTACATGGATGACATTTTGCTATCTGATTCAAACATGGATATTTTAGAAAGAATGTTTGAAGAAGTAAAGAATGTTGCCAAAATGGAGATTACAAATTGCTCCTGAAAAAAATACAGAGAGGAGATTCTGTCAGTTACCTAGGTAATAAAATAGGTTTGCAGAAAATTAGGACACAAAAGACCCAAATTAGGAGAGACCACTTTAGGACTCTTAATGACTTTGAAAGATTGTTAGGAGACATTTCCTGTCTATGTCTGGTTGTAGGGATAACACCTGATCTAATAATTCATTTAAACAAAACCTGAGATGGTGATAAAGACTTGAATAGTCCCAGAGAACTAACAGCTGAAGCAGAAAAGGAACTGACAATTGTTGAGAAAAAATTACAGGAAGCACAGGTGGATATGGTGAATCCAAATATTAAGTACTGGTGTTAAAACGTATACGTTTATATAAATATATGTAAGTATTTATATTTATGAATACATAGAGCTGGTTTTGGAGTTGGACAATGGCTCTGTTCTTCTTTAAATCCATGCATGTTGTTAAAATAAAAATTCAGAGTTTCTGTCTCATGTCAAGCACTGTATGATATGGGAGAGAAAGAAAAAAAGAATTTAGAAAAAATTTTACTTTTATTCATATCTATTTTTGTCTCTACTGTACCTTTCATTGAATATATATGTCTGTATATGTCTATATAAACAATGCTTAGGTTTTCCACAATGAACAATGAATTTTCCTGCAGTAATCTTTGAAGTTTCCAGGAAGAAGATGGGGCCCAAGAGCAACAACTTCACCTGGTTGATATGATGTCATGGTGCTGATAGCACTACTACAAGACCTATTCAAGATGGTTCCAACTTGGTTAGTTGAAATGGTGCACATTTTTACAATGTTCTGGCCAGACCTCCAAATAGAAAGCTCGGAAAAACCTTACCAAATACTCAGAGACTATTTGCAATTATACCAAACATTAATCTTGGAACTTAACTATTATTTTACTTTCAAAGGATCCCATAGAAAGAACATCACCCCCATGACACCTGAAAGTAATTCTAGAAGATGACATAACCTCTCCCAACAATGTTTGTCCTCAGGGTTAGGGACATCATTTAGGGGTTGATTATAATTGGTATAGGGTTGGGGGTTGAGGAAATTTTGTAGGCTCAGGGATCTCTTTGAAAAAAAAGGAGAAATTGGATGGCATAATAGATTAGTATGAGCTTACTCACACTAATAATAATAGTGATTAATAGAGTGAATACTTCTGAGTTATTATTTATAGGCAATTACATTGGTAGATTCTTGTATATTGATACAAAGTTAAATTATCTTGAATATTATACACATGCATGCTTCTACCTCTGCTTAAAACATTTTTATATTGACATATATTTATCACATTGCAATGTACATTTCTACCTCTGATCAAGATACTTATACATTGTTTACATTTTGAGGTCATTGTCCTCATTTGTTGCACAGTTGTTTATTGTAAAATATTCTATTATGGTGTCTTAGTCTTTAAGTTATGTAAGTATTAAGAATTATAGATCAATACTCATCTATGTTTGTCATACTTATAATTAGACTAATAAGGTTCTTTAGATACATACAGATTTTATTCTGCATAGATAGGTAATCTTCAACCACTTCAAAGAGCTGTAGAATATGGCATTGAAATAACTTAGTGTTCTGTTGAAGTGAGACAAGATTGCTTCTTCCAGCACCGATCTATTCCCGAGAGAATGTTGAGCACTGAAGGCACTCCACTTGGAGCTTGTTTTCTTCTTGGCAAAAACTGGCCTTTGGGCAAAGAAATGCCCATGCCTCAACCACTGACAAAATACATAGTATCCGGAAATGGATAAGCAAGAGTGTCAAATCTTGCCAAGACATGGTAAGACAGTTTTGAAAAATTTCCTGCCTTTGAAAATGGTCTGTCAGTTATTCTAGGCTTAGCCCAAGTTGTTTGCTTCAACATTGCAAATGAGACTTTGGGTGATTGCCCAGGTAGCCAATTGTCTATGTCATTTGTTGCACATTTTGGAAGTTGCTTGATTGCACTTCCTGTTTACTCAAGTAATATTATTTCCCTTCTTAGATCTTTGATGGAGTTGAAGATCAGATAGTTGCAGTTACTTTCTTCTCATGACTTGGCCAAGTTATTTATTATACAAGACTTAAACTAGTTAGGATAGGATAATTATTGAATATATTTATTCTTATTTTATATAATTTTGTATTAGACTTAGAATTCTTTTATACAAATAAAAGGGGGAGGTATGGTAGGCAGTCTTACAGCTAATGGTTACCAGCCCACTGTGGCGTGGTCTCTTATGTAGAGCCCGTGTCCGGCCTCTTTTCCAGCCTCTCCATTCCAGTTGTGGATTTCAGTTTCTGATCTTCTTTCAAGCAGAGGCTTTTGATTTGTAAATCTACCCCTAAATAAAAAGCATTTATTTCTTAATTCTGAGTTAGTGTGGGATTTCTTTTAAGTGTCTTTCTTCACTCTATCCAAAGTAACATCCTCAGTATTTCCATGTACAAAGTATGTTTCTGTGCCTTGAATTGAAAGGGGGCACCTCCATCTCAGACAGTGGACTTGGGGAGACACTGGTACCATCAGGATACAGATTAGAACAGCATTTTTCTGGAAGGGCACTATGTACCCCATGATTGCAGTCCCAACTTTCTGTTATGCAGGAACAGTTTGACACCATGTGAAGAGTCAACCAAATGTGGGTACTGTGGCATAAATGAGTAACCGAGCTTGGGGCTGTGGAACATTTGTACACTGTAAATATGTATTTCTCTCATAATTAATAAAAATCTGATTAGCCAGTAGCTAAGAAGGAAGTATAGGAAGGACAGCCAGACTAAGAGGATGCTGGGAGGAAGAAGGGAAGAATCAGGAGTTGCCAGGAAATGCTGAGAGAAATAAGATGGGATGCAGTACTGAGAAAAAAATACGAAGCCATGTGGCAAAACAGATAAGAAATATGGGTTAATTTAAATGTAAGAGTTACCTAGTAACAAGCCTGAGTTATTAGCCAAGTATTTCTAATTATTGTAAGCCTCAGTGTGTTTATTTGGGAGATGCTGGTGAGACAGAAACTTTCATCTACACCTTAGGTCACTTAATCTTTAAGCTGTAGGATCTGAAAAGATCCATTCTGCTAAGTGTAGCAGAGAGGAGAAAGCAGGTAATGACTAAGGGTGCTGCACAGGGAATCAACTCATGGGTCACCCACAGCGTGAAGCCAGGGAAGAGCAATGGTTCCCCCAGTGAATCATTGCAGTATTACCAGGCAAGACTGAGCCAGCCCTTCTCAGAGAAAGACAGTTCCATGATTTGCCAGGAAGACAAGCCTCAGGCCACACATTGTTGTCTTCTTAAAAATGAAAGCCCACAACCAAAATTATATAAACTGCGGAAACCACATGCTGAGGAAAAGTGTCTCCAAGAGTGAGAGAAGGCAGGCATCCTTCACAGCTCCCCAAGCAGTCATGGAATGGCAGGGCACAGTGAAATCTTCAGCAATGCCCAGACCCAAATGGGGCTCTCAGCTCCAAGTTCCTAGCTGGAATCCTACTCTTTGCCCCTTGGGTGCAGGCCAGGCAGAGAAGCCCACACAGCTCCTGCAATATGCTGACTAATTTATGTCATCTTGACTGGGCATAGGATACTCTCAGACACTTGGTTAAATAATATGTCGGAGGTGTCTGAGATGGTGTTTGGGAACAAAAATAGCATTTGAATGGGTGGACCTTCCCCATGGAGGTGAGCCTTCTGTACTCAGCCGAGGACTGGTCTGGTCAAAAGGACTGCTTCATTGAGATTACTGTCATTCTCTGTATTCTGGTGAAACACCTTCCTTTTGTTTTTATATTTGCTGGGTTTTGGATTGGAATTTACACCACTGTTTCTCTGAGTTCTCAATCCCCAGACTGAGATTGGAGCTAAGCCACCAGCTATCCAGAGTCCTTAGCTTTTTTACTGCAGATCTGGCACTTAGTTACCTCTATAACTATGAGTCACTGCTCCATAATCAACCTCCTGGCACACAAGCATATCCTGTCAACTCTATATTATGAGTGACCCTTGATCAGCACAAGCAGGAAGCCCCACATTTTCTGAGAACCCTGCCAGTGAGGCCTGGATGGATTTGAATAAGAAATGCCCCACATGGGTTCAGTTATTTGAATACTTGGTCCCCAATGGCTGGAGGAAGAATGGTACTGGGCTTTGGACATTCATAACCTTGCCCCACTTCCAGTTCCTGCTCTCTGATTCCTGTCAGCAGCTGAGATGTGATTTCTCAACTTCCACCTCTGGCCCTTTGCTGCCATCTCTCCCCTGACAATATGGATTAACCTTTGGAAACCATGAACAAAAATTAGTTTTCTAATTAGTTGCTTTTGGTCATAGTGTTTTATTGCAGTACAGAGAAGTGACTGATACAAGGCCTCCAAGGTGGAAGTGACAAAAGGATTCTTCTGGATGCATGTGGAGGAGGCACCAGACCCTGAAAGAGCTTCAGGGGAGGATAGAAAGAATTGGTGCCTCTAGAGCATTCCCCAGAACTCATAGGGAACAGTCAGAGGTGATGTTGGATTCCCCTGTTTGCTGTGATTACCACTAATGAATAAAGAAACCTCCTTGGCATGTTGATAGGGCAGAATTTAGAAAGAGGCATGGATATCTAAACTGAATGCTGGGACAAAGAAGGACATAGTCAGAGAGAAGCCATGTAACCCTGCAGGAGACAGATGCCAGAACTTTTGCCGGTAAGCCATGGCCATGTGGTGATACACAGATTAATGGAGATGGGTTAAATTAATATGTAAGAGTTAGCCAATAAGAAGCTAGAGCTAATGGGCCGAGCAGTGATTTAATTAATACAGTTTTGTGTGATTATTTCATGGCTAAGTGGCCAGGAACCAACAAGCAGCTCTCTCTTTAGTACAAACTGACTTGCATGTGGCCAACTAAAATCTACTTAAAACCCGAGAGGGCTTGCAAAGGAATTCTAGACACTGAAAAACAAAGTTTTGCCAAATTATTTTTCAGATGGGACTTTGCTTGCTGGTGGCATGCTGTGGCTCCTTTAAGAGAGGTTTTCCTGATTCTGCAGTTTCAGGGAAAATATGTACCATTTTGAAGTCCCAGTTTCCTGGGCCATGCTGCATGCACGACCTCTGGCTCTTTCAGGAGACTGGGCATTTGAATGGGATTTGTGACAATGTACTATGGATTGCTTAGTGGGAACATAGACCAGCTGTGTGCCCAGAGATGGGGCACTGTGCATGGTTCTCAGAGGCAGCAAGCAGCTCCGCCATACTGGATTAGGCAGGGCAAGCTGGCGGTGTCATTTATCCCCTAGCAATGGAGCAGCTTAAGTTCTTAAGAAACATTTAGAATTTTAAGAAGCACGTCTGGACAGGAAAGAATTACAGATACACAATAGGACAGATTCAGACATAAAAGACCTCTAAATGGGTCACAGTGTTGGATAAATGTACCAAGACTTGGGAGAGAGAAAAAAAAAAGAATATAGACAGTTATAAAACAAGTAAATGGCATTTTTTAAAAAAAGGTAAAGTCTTTAAAGAGACAGAGTACAGACAGTCATATTTTAAATTAGTAAGATAATAAAATAAATATTAAAATGTAATAGAGTAAGAAAAGCCACATAAAGATGGAAAACACAGAGAATCTGGATTATGTATATTATTGTGTTATCTTCGAATTTTTTGACTGAAGAGAGATACTTGATTCTGGGGACTGCTAAGCTAAGCCAACATAAATATTTTAAAGGTATCTTGATTCAAAATTTGAGTCTAAGGATATGTTGCTTTGGAAAAGAGGTTCTTCTTTTGTTTCCACAGAGGATGAGAACCTGTGGAATGATTTGAGACTAATACGGTTTGATGGACCAAGACCCCCTGAAAGGTTGCCTTGACCACCCCTCAAAAACATTACTTCACCCAATAAATAGCAGGAAGCAGTTTGGAGAATAACTATGCCCATATTCCCAAATATTGTTTATAAATGTTCTTTTACATTTAAAGAGGGATATGCTAACTATTTTTCCATTGGTATGGATCTTGGTTTATGGATACAAACTTAAGGCCAATTTTGTTATGTGTATATTTCTGCTCTTGATAAAGGTATTGTATTTGTGCACCTCATTTTAAAAAGTAATGAAAAAAATAAGAAATACAGGTTAATAGGTAATCATCTATAATAGTCAAGCTTGTAGTCATGTTAGATAGATTTTTTTGACATGTACTGAGATGAATTTCAGATAGATATGCATTCTTCAAACCTTTCAAAGACTACAGAATATGGCATTTAAAATGTTTTAAGAAGTTAAAACTTTTCATGACAAGAGACACAGCTGCTCCTGGCAGCACCAATCTACTTCAAGAGGATGATGGGCATTGAAGAGGCTCCTCATGGAGATTCCTAGACATTTGGGCAAAAAACTGCTCTTGCCTGGACTGCTTTACTGGGCATGCAGTACCCACAGAGAAATGACTGCTGAACTTGCCTAAAGGTGAGACAATCCTTCGGGGTTCCTGCTTCATGAAAGAGTCTTCTAGGCATTCTGCAGGACACAGAAAAAAGCAACTGACAAACTTTCAACATAAGTGGAACTGTCTTTGAAATTTCCTGCTTCATGGAAAAGTCTGCCAGATACTATGGGCCTGTAGGCTGAAGATGGATACCCCAATGGTAGAAAGAACTTTAGGTGACTCTCCAGGCAGAAAAATGTCTCTGTCAATTCTAGAGTTTTGGAACTTATTGTTTACTTAGGTAATATTATATACTTCTGGAGTCTTTGATGAAATTGAAGAACTTATAATTTTTCTTAGTTTTGATAAAAGGTATTGTAGATATAAATATTGTAACTGTACTTCTTGCTCAATACCTGTTTTCTTATATGTAATTTTGCTATGTTAAAGTTAAAACTTTCCTTTTTATTTAAACAGAAACAAAAGGGGAGGTGATGTGGGATTCCCCTCTGTGTGCTGTGATTACCATTAATGAATAAAGACACTGCCTTGGCATGTTGATAGGGCAGAAATTAGAGGTAGGTGGGGAAAACTATGCTGAATGCTGGGAGAAAGAAGGGTGTAGTCAGAGAGAAGCCATGTAACCCCACAGTTGACAGATGCCAGAACTTTAGACAGTAAACCATAGCCACATGGTGATAAACAGATTAATGGAGATGGGTTAAATTAATATGTAAGAGTTAGCCAATAAGAATCTAGAGCTAATGGGGCAAGCAGTAATTTAATTAATACAGTTTTGTGTGATTATTTCATGGCTAAGTGGCCAGGAACAAACAAGCATCTGTCTCTTCCTACACAGAGGCACAGAGCATTATTGTCATACAACTCAGTTTACCCCAGGTTGACTTGGGCAAACAGATGTTTTGATAAGAAAAGCTGATGCTGCCCACTCATTGTATTGAAAACCTCTCAGGGACCAAGTGAAACACTAAGGCAAACTGCCCTAGAGTTCAGGACCACATGGGAGAGTGGGGGTCCCTTTCTGAAGAGCCATCATCCCACAGTGGATCGATGCTCAACCCATGCAAATCCTGTGTTCTCCTGCATTATTCACTTAATTACCCTGCCAAGGGTTATAACTGCCTGGTTTGAGTCAGAGAAGACCACAGGAACAACCATGGTCTATTCTTCCCTAATCTATGAAGAATATTTCCTTAGAGGTTGGGGAGAAAGCTCAGCTGGTAAAGCACTTACTAAGCAAGTATGAGGCCTGAGTTGGATCCCCAGGCCCCATTTTAAAAAACCCTATGATGGCACATGTGGTTTGGCATTGAATGCCTACAGCTAACTGTTCTTTACTAGAGGAACAAGCTAACCTACATATTATCTGAGGAAACAGGCAGAAGGACACATTAGGGGAAGGATCAAGAGGCCAGAATCAGATCACATGAAGGTTTCACCTACACACACACACACACAAACACACACAAACACAAACACACACTGAAAGAAATTTAATAGCCACCATTGTACTAGCTAGTTTAATGTCAACGTGACACAAAGAAGAGTTATCTAAAGGGAGGGAACCTCAGTTGAGAAAAATGCCTCCATAAGATCTAGCTGTAAGGCATTTTTGATCTATAGGGTAGGGACCAGCCCACTATGCATGGTGCCATCCCTGGGTTGGTGGTCCTGGGTTCTATAAGAAAGCAAGGCTGAGGGAGCCAGTAAACAACACTCTTCCATGGCTCTGCATCAGCTCCTGCCTCCTGGTTTTTGTCCTGTTTGAGTTTCTGCCCTCACTGCTTTTGATGATGAACTGTTATATGAAACTGTGAGCAAAATAAACCCTCTTGTCCCCAAGCTGCTTTTGGTCATGGTGTTTCATCACAGCAACAGAAAGTCTAGCCATTTAAAAGAATGTATTTTGAATAAATGTGATGGTGACCTTTCATGGTTGCTGGACCTACTAACTAGTGTGATATTTTGAATGAAAATGGGCCTCAGAACAACTATCTCCCAACTCAGTTGTTCCCACTGGAGCCCTGGACAAGACTGCCTCTGGAGAGGTGAATGTCTGAGTTCCCTATTGGAGGGCTATGCTCTCTAGGCCCTAGTCTTGGGAGGCCCATCCTCTGCTCCACCCCATGCACCAAACCTCAGAGCAGGCTTCCCACACTGTAACCATCCCCCATGGCATCTGTGACCACCAGATCCTTGGCCCAGACTTCCCCTGGAGAGAATCTGTGAGCACTGAAGACTTGGCCATCACTGCCTCTGCAGAGAGCCTTGGCCCTACCTATACTTGTAAGAACCCCAGAACCATATCAGTGTCTACTAGAGGCACAGACCTGCCTGCACCTGGAGGAAGAGCTGCCACCTAAGCCACAGGCCCCACCTTCACCAACTGGGGGAAGAGGACTCCGTGAAGCACAAGACCCACCTGCATACACTGGAGGAGAAGATGGACAGATGGCAGCGTAAGAACACATTCAACAACATAAAGAGTAACATGGCACCACCAGACCCTAGAGGTCCTACAACAGGAAGACCTGAACATCCTAACCCAGAAGAAAGTGACCTTAAATGTAACTTTATAAAGATGACAGAGACCCTTAAAGAGAAAATTAAAATAAATGCGGGAAAGACAAACAAAAAGTTGGAAGAAATCAATAAATAAAGAAAGCCAAGAAAACCAAAAACAAACAAACAAACAAACAGGTGAAGCAAACAGTTCAAGACTTGAAAACTAAAGTAGAGGCAATAAATAAAACACAAACTAAGGGAATTCTGGAAAAGGAAAATCTGGGAAAATAAATAGGAACTACAGATGCAAGCATAACCATCAGATTACAAGAGATGGAAGAGACAATCTAAGGAGTTGAAGAGACAATGGAGAAAATAGATTCATCAGTCAAAGAAAAAGTAAAATCCAAAAAATCCTTAACATAAAACATCCAAGAAATCTGGGAGACCATGAAAAGACTAAGCATAAGAATAACAGGGATAGAAAAAGGAGAAGAACTCCAGCTCAAAGGGACAGAAAATATATTCGATGAAATTACAGAAGAAAATTTTCCAAACCTAAAGAAGGCCATACTTACAAAGGCACAAGAAGCTTACAGAACACCATAAGCTGGACCAGAAAAAAATGTCCCCTTGCTACATAATAATTAAAACAATAAACATACAGAATAAAGAAATAATATTAAGATCTGCATAGGAAAAAGGCCAAGTAACATATAAAGTCAGACCCGTTAGAATAACACCTGAATTCTCAATGGAAACTTTGACAGCCAGAAGGTCCGGGACAGATGTGCTGCAGACACTAAGAGACCACTTATGGAAACCCAGACTACTATACCCAGCAATGTTTTCAATCGCCGTAGATAAAGAAAACAAGATATTCCAAGACTAAACTAGATTTAAACAATACCTATTCACAAATCCAGCCCTACAGAAAGTACTAGATAGAAAGCTGCAACACAAGGAAGATAGCTGCATCCACGAAAACACAGGCATCTCACACCATCAAATCCCAAAGAAGGGAAACACACATACTACCAACAACAACAATAAACAAAATTAATAATCACTAGTCACTGATATTCCTTAATATCAGTGGACTCAATTATTTATAAAAAGACACAGGCTAATGAAATGGATACCAAAGCAGTATCTATCCTTCTGCTGCATACAAGAAACACATCTCAACATCAAAGACAGACATTGCCTCAGAGTAATGGGTTGGGAAAAGATTTTCTAATCAAATGGACCTAAGAAACAAACTGGTGTAGCTATCCTAATATCTAACAAAATCAAATTCAAATGAAAATTAATCAAAAGAGATGGAAAAGAACGTTCCATATTCAACACAGGAAAAATCCATCAAGATGATGCCTCAATTCTGAACATTCCTGTCCTAAATACAAGGGCACCCACTTTTGTAAAAGAAAAATTACTAAAGCTTAAAGCACACATCAAACCCCACACACTAATAGTGGGAGACCTCAACACCCCACTCATTAATGTACAGGTCTGCCAGACAGAAACTACACAGAGAAATAATGGAACTAACAGAGGTTATTACTCAAATGGGCACAGACAGCTACAGAACATTTCACCCAAAACACAAAAGAATATACATTCTCAGCAACTCATGGAACCTTCTCTAAGATTAACCACATATTCAAAGCAAATCTCAATCGATACAAAAAAATTGGAATAACCCCCTATATCTTATCAGATCATCATGACTTAAATTTAAAATACAACAACAAGACAAATCGCAGAAAGCCTTCAAAATCATGGAAACTGAATAGCACTTGACGGTATCACAATTGGAACAAGGAAGAAATAAAGAAACTAAAGCCCTCCTAGAATTCAATGAAAATGCAAAATATACCCAAACTTCTGAGACACTATGAAAGCAAATCATGAATTCATAAAGTTTGCTAAACAAGAAACAGAATTTCAATAAACAGAGAATGATTAGACAATAAGTCTATAATCAAATGTTGACCTGCCTGTTAAATTGGGAGCTTAGGTCCCAGCCCCTTGAATCTACCCTAACCCCCTGACCCTGAGAGTTAGCACTCTGGACTCCAAATTCCAGCAGGCCAGGTCCTGACCACTCCCTGGGGGGGTCAGGACCACTCCCCAGGGTATTTAAATGAGCTCCCAAAAGAGAAACACGTGGTCTCCTTTTCTTCCTCTTGGTGGTTTCATTCATGTGGCTTCCCGCCCCCCCAGGGCAACCCAAGAGGGCAGAACTCCCATTAAACCTGGATATTTCTTAATTTGGCTTGTTTTGATTTGGCCTGATTGGAAATTTTTCATCAGCAGGGAGCTTGTGTTAGGAAATATTCCTAACATTTTAGAGGTCCCACCGAGCTAGGGCAGGTCCTTTCCACACAGTCCTAGACCATGTGTTGAAAGTTCCCTAGTCTACAATTTGAGTTCTCTATGCCACGCTTAAAACTGGCTCCTGGGCAACAGTGGCTGCCTCTTGGTGAGTCCCTTTTCTTGTCTATTCTATAGGCTTTTGGGGGACCCATTCGTACTTATTTTTGTTGGTTTTCGGATTCCTGCTGAAGTCATGAGCTCATACCAGGTGTTCAATTCCCAGCGGCAGTCAGACCTGTGGGACTAGGCTTGGTTGAGGCAGAGATCTGTTTGTTTTGGGATGCCAGGCATTCAATTTCCACGGCCCCATTTGGACTTAAGAACCATTTTGGCGGATGCATGGGAGTGGACTTAAGTCATGTGGTTGGGCATAGACTTTAAAATGGGTATTTACAGTTCAAAGCCAGGCCTGCTGTTGCCCCTGTAATGCCTCTTACAAAAATCTTTTTAAATTGAGCCTGTCTGATACAATCTGTCCCAAATGGCTAATTTCCCTATGTACTAAGTCTTGAGCTTACCACCCTCTGAGACCTAAAATAAATAAATAAATAAATAAATTGTCGCTATAAGGACAAATGGACAGAGCTTACATATGTCCATGGTTTTCGGGCTCTGGACTCTCACTCCCTCCTTAGTAGCCAGTGTCTCACAGCACCATACTGCCAGACGCACTGGCCCCTCCCACACTCCCTCAAGCCCATACTTCCCAACCCCCTCCTGTGGAGCAACTTTCTTTCCCCTCCCTTCCTATTCGAAGGTTCAAGGTCAACGTCCACCTTCCCCTCCCCCTCCTACCTTACCACTCCACTCCTGGATCCCCTCTGCACACTGGGCTAGCCCCTCCCATGCTCCCTTTTCTCTTCCAAATCTCTCTCAGATAGAAAAGCAGCTAGGTTCCTTTTCTACTAATCCTTCTGCTTACCCATTTTTCCTCAGTCAGTCCCAGATATTAGGAAAGAGTTAAGAAAGGTTGAGGATGGTCCCCAAACTCCTATATGGGAATTGGTGAGAATGGCCTTTAAAGTTTTTAATGCCCGAGAGAAATCATCTGAGTCTTCCTGACAGACAAAGCTACAACAATCTACAGGCCCAGGCCTTAGCAGCTGCCCTAAGGTCACAGGAATGGGAACAAGGGAAGCCAACCACAAGGCTTTACCCTGATGGAGTCCAGTCTAAGTCAACCTCACAGGCAAACTGTTTCAAGTGTGGCCTAAATGGTCACATGGCACGATATTGCACTACACCTACTCCAAGGTTTTGCCCTATCTGCCAGCAACCTGGACACTGGAAATAACAATGCCCCCATGCGGGCTTGTCCTCTATGCCACGCCATGGATGTCCAGCATCATCATTGGTAAGTGAAACTGTTCCAGCCTTCAAACATCTCAGCCTTGCAGAGGATTGACGCTGCCCAGACTTGGTTTATCCCATGACCCTATCCAAGCCTAAGGTGAAGCTGCAGATAGCGGGCAAATATTCTCATTCAGGCTTTATGTTCTCCTCACCAATTTCAGCTATGGGGCTAGACAGGATCCGATCCTCCCCACTTAAAACTTTGCCACTGCCCTGCATTCTTGCAGGACAATTTTTCTCTCATCATTTCTTAGTGATACTTGCTTGCCCAGCAACTTCAGTGGGTCGAGATATCCTTAGCCACTTCCCCAAAGCTTTGTTCTGCTTATTGGAGCCACTTTTGACCCCACCCATCTCCGAGATCATATTTTACAGGTTCACTACTTGGGCAAGATGTGTGCGCAGGCCAACCCACAAGGAGCTCTCCATATACACCAGCTTCGTGGACACGAACCAGGCAAAGATTGGCAGGTTGATTTCACTCATATGTCTACTCATAAAAAGAAAAAAACCAAAACTCTGCTATCTCTTAACACTTGTAGACACTTTTACAGGATGGATGTAAGTGTTTCTGGTCTCCAGGGAAACAGCAGATGTGGTGGCTCAAGGTCATGGAGCTCATGTCAGAAGCTCTCAGTATCTCCTGGACAATGGGACTCATCAAACAACTAATCTCCATTGAACTCAGGTTATCTTGGCTCTCCCTTTTCCCCATTGCCCTTACTTGCCAGTCTGAGCCCTTTTGAGCTGCTTTGTGGCAGGCCCTTTCTCCTTAACCATCACCTCCCAGTACAAACTCCTCCACTGGTGGGGTACCTACCCTACCTCTCCCTTTTAAGGTCTCTTCTCCGTTCACATGCTGAAAGTTGTCTCCCTGCCTGAAGGCATAAGCCATGAAACAACCCCACACCAGTTTGGAATTGTGATTAATAAAATAGTTATTTATTTAAAGGGAAAAACTTACAGATCACTATCCCAGACAACAGCCCTCTGCACAATCAGGAACGAAGTCTGACAGCCAGAAGCTGGAAGCAAGAGAGAGAGCATACAGCTACTGCTGCTTTTTTTTAAAACTAAAGAGACCATGCCCCAGTGGGCTGGTATCGTAAAGGCTAGTGGCTGAAGGAGCTGAAGTAGCTGCCTCAGCACCTCCCCCTTTTGTTTAAGTAAGAGAGTCCCAAACCCAATACAAAACAATATACATTAGGAACAGATATCAAGTATAAGATTAGAATTACAATCAGCATAAACAATATTAAGCAAGGAACATATGCTAAATGTTTTAATAGACATTCTATCCTAAGCAGTCTAAGTCTTGTATTGGAGATGGTTTGGTTAGATGATAAGAGGACGGTAACTATGATTATCTAATCTTCAACCCTATCAAAGGCCTGAGAAGGGAGATAATATTACTTGAGCAGGCAGGAAGTACAATCAAGTAGCTTCCAAAGTGAGCAATCACCCAAAGTCTCATTTTGCAACATTGAAGCGACCAAATTTGGCTATGGCCTAGAATAACTAACAGACCATTTTCAAAGCCAAGAAATTTTTCAAAACCGTCTTACCCTGTCTTGGCAAGATTTGACAGTCCTATTTATCCATTTCTTTATACTATATCTTGTCAGTGGTTGAGGCATGGGTATTTCTTTGCCCAAAGGCCAGTTTTTGCCAAGAAGAAAACAGGCTCCAAGTGGAGTGTCTTTGGTACTCAACATTCTCTCGGGAATAGATCGGTGCTGCCAGGACCAATTATGTCTCATGTCAACAAAACCCTAAGTTATTTAAATGCCATGTTCCACAGATCCTTGAAGTGGTTGAAGATTATCTATCTATACAGAATATAATCTCTATGTATCTAAAGAACCTGATTAGTCTAACTATAAGTATGACAAACATAAATTACTATTGATCTATAATTCTTAATACCTATCTAACTTAAGGACTAAGACAATAAACAACTGTGCAATAAATTAGGGCAATGACCTCCAAATGTAAACAATGTACAAGTATCTTGATCAGAGGCAGAAATGTACACTGCAATTTGGTAAATATATATATATATATGTATCAATACATAAAAATATTTTAAACAGAGGTAGAAACATGCATGCATACAATATACAATATAATTTAACTTTGTATCAATATACAAGAATCTATACCAATGTAATTGTCTATAAACAATAACTCACAAATACCAATCTATTATCCTATCATCCAATTCCCCCCCCTTTTGGAATTGTGATTAATAACAGGCAGTACTGTATTGTTCCTACATGGAACAACTTAAGTTTTCAAGTGCTTAGTATTTTAAGAAATGCTACTGGATAGTAAAGAATTACAGATTCACAATAGGACAGATTCAGACATAAAAGACCTCTAAATGGGTCACAATGTTGGATGGCTG
Source organism: Ondatra zibethicus (assembly GCA_004026605.1). Classification (NCBI taxonomy): domain Eukaryota; kingdom Metazoa; phylum Chordata; class Mammalia; order Rodentia; family Cricetidae; genus Ondatra; species Ondatra zibethicus. Next base: position 35,291 of record PVIU01014210.1, on the reverse strand, counting down.
TACGTAGGCTTGGGAGAGAAAAGAAAAAGAATATAGAGAGTCATAGAATAAATTTAATGCCTTAAAAAAAGGGTAAAGTCGTTAAAGAGACAGACTACAGATAGTTATAGATTAAAAGAAATAAAAATTAACCACGTAAAAATGGAAAATTCACAGAATGTCTGGATTATGTGTTTTATTGTGTTTTCTTTAAATTTTTTGACCATAAAGGAGCTAAGTACAGAGAGACATTTCATTGTATGGGGTAAACTAATCTACCATGTCTATTATAAAGATATTATGACTTCAAAATTTGGGTCTAAGGATATTATGATTTGGAAAATATTTTGTTTTCACATAGGACGAGACCCTGTGGATTGCCTCCAGGCAAATATCGTTTGATAGACCATGCCCTCCTGAAAGGTCACTGTGAACAGCTTCAGAAAATTACTTCATTCAACTGGTGACTGAGATGAACAGGACACACCATGAAAGACCTGATTGACAGTGCCCCTATACAGCAGGAAGAAGCTTGGAGAGAAAAAACTACGCCCATATTCCCAAATATTGTTTATAAATGTTCTTTAAATTTAAATTTAAAGGGGGAGATGATATATATATATATGGATAATTTGCATTGGTATGGATTTTGCTTTATTGATATAAATTTAAGGTCAATTTTGTTATATGTATATATATTTCTGCTCTTGATTAAGGTATTGTGGTTGTGTATTCATTGAAAATGTAATGTATAATTAGGAAATATAGGTTGTTAATGGATAATCATTGATATAGTCAAGCTTGTAGTCATGTTAGTTAGATTTTCTAGATATATAGTGGTATATTTCAGTTAGATAGACATTCTTCATAGCTTTCAAAGATGACAGAATATGGCATTTAATGTTTTAATAACTTAGGGCTTTTCATGACAATGAGACATTTCTGCTCCTGGAAGTACCAGCTACTTCAAGAGGAAGATGGGCATCGAAGAGGCTCCTTATGGAGTTTGATAGCCATTTGGGCAAGAAACTGCTCTTGCCTGGACTGCTTAAATGGACACAAAATCCTGCAGAGAGAGGACTGCTGAACTTGCCTAAAGGTGAGATGATCCTTCAGGGTTCCTGATTCATGAAAGAGTCTACGAGATATTCTGCAGGATACAGAAGAAAGTGACTGAACTTTCTTTGAATTTTCCTCCTTCATGGGAATGTCTGCTGGATACTATGGGCCTATAGGCTGAAGATGGATGTCCCAACGGTACAAAGGAACTTTGGGTGACTGTACAGGTAGCGAGATGTTTCTGTCATTTCTAGAGTTTAGAAGTTGCTTATTACTTGTTTACTTAGGTAATATTATATCCTTCTGGAGTCTTTGATGGAGTTGAAGAATGGATAGTTATAGTTTTCCTTAGTTATTATAAAAGATAAAGTAGATATAAATATAGTAACTGTAGTTCTTGCTTGATAACTGTTTTGTTATATGTAATGTTACTATGTCAAAGTTAAAGCCTTCTTTTTTGTTTAAACAGAAAAAGGGGAAATGATGTAGGAAGTCCTTCTGTATTTGTGTGTTGCTTTCATTGGTTGAATAAAAAAACTGCCTTGGCCTTTTGATAGGGCAGCCCTTAGGTGGGTGGAGGAGACAGAACAGAATTCTGGGATAGAGAAGGAAGAGTCAGGGAGAGTTGCGCGCCATGAAGCCGGCCAGGTCAGACATGCTGAAACTTTCCCGGTAAGCCACGACTCATGGTGACACACAGATTATTAGAAATGGGTTAAACAAATATGTGAGAGTTAGCCAATAAGAGGCTAGAAATAATGGGCAAGGCAATAATTAAATGAATACAGTTTCTGTGTAATTATTTTGGTGGCCAGGAGCCAGGCGGAAGGACGCAGCCCGCTCCTCCTCATACAACACCTGCCACCACACCAGTGGACCCTAATGCCCCTAAACCTTCCCTGCTCTTCCCAGGGGACAGAGTACTCCTCAAACAGTTAACTCCTAGGTCTCTTGAACCTCGATGGACAGGACCTCACATGGTAATCCTCACCACCCCCTCGGCTGCCAAGCTCTTGGGACACCCATGCTGGTACCATCTCTCCAGGCACAAGCGGGCGCCTACTCAGGACACTTGGTCTGTCCAGCAGACAGGACCTTCCACCCTCTGTTTTTTCAGGATGCCATAATGAAGGGCCTACCTGCTCCTCATTCTGGCACACTCATCTTTAGTGATAACAGTTTTTTTCCTAGACACCTGCCTTCTCATCTACCCCAAGAAACAGATGCCTGCTGTCTCCTGGATGACAGTACATGGAATGCCTTTCCAGTCACACCTCTAGCTAAACGTGGACACTTAGCGCTCCCCTTCCCCACGCCACCCCGTGCCCACAGGAAGTAGCCAGATTTGAGTCTATGCCCTTTTTTCCAAAGAGAGCCTAAATGTTTGTCATAATTACCACCCCAATTTTCTGTCACCCCTATATCCAAAGAGTCTGGAATGTTAAGTTCGGAGCTTAGGACCCAGCCCCTTGAATCTATCCTAGCCCCCGACCCTGAGAGTTAGCACTCTGAACTCCAAATTCCAGCAGGCCACTCCCCCAGGGTATTTAAACAAGCTCCCAAAAGACGAATACGTGGTCTCTTCCCAGTTCCCCCTCGGGGCCACCCGAGAGCACAGAACTCCCATTAAACCTGGATATTTCTTAATTTGGCTTGTTTTGATTTGGCTTGATTGGGAATTTTCCATCGGCAGGGAGCTCATGTTAGGAAATACTTCTAACACTGCCTCCATTCTAAAGTACAACTGAGAAAAGATTTAGGGACACATACTAATAATCCAGTATTTGGGAGGTAGTGGTTTGAATATGTATGGCCCCATGGACTCAGGTGTTTGAATTCTTGGTTCATAGGGAGTGGCACTATTAGAAGGTGTACCCTTGGTAGAATATGTGTAGTTTTCTTAGAGGAATTTGTACAGTGGAGGAGGGCTTTGAGGTCTTATATGCTCAAGTTATGCCTAGTGTGGTACAAAGTCAGCTGCTGCCTGCAGTTCAAGATATTGAACTTTCAGCTCTTTCTCTAACACCATGTCTCCCTATATACTGTCATGCTTCTCACCATGATGATAATGAACTAAACCTCTGAAACTGTAAGCCAGCTTCCAATAAATTTTTTCTTTTATAAGAGTTGCTGTGGTCATAGTGTCTCTCCAAAGCAATGAAACCCTAAGACAAGCTATATCTTCTCTATGTATTCATAATCAAACTACCTAATATATTTAATTGCATTAAAACACTGAAGACAGGAGCTGGAGAGATGCCCCAGTGCTTGAGAGCACTTCCTGCTCTTTCAGAGAACTCAAGTTCAGTTCCCAGTTGCCATTTGGGCAGTACACAATTTCTTATAACTCTTACTCCATGGTATCTGATGCCCTTTTCTGGCCCCCAAGGTTATGTGCACACATGGCATACATTCACAAGACATATATACACACAAATAAAATATAGTAAAACTTATTTTTAGTATAAAGACATCCTAATATGAACACTATAACCAATAAGAATATAGCTAAGTTGTTATGCCTATATAGTATTTTTTCCTTGTTTTTGGTTTTTCAAGACAGGGTTTCTCTGTGTAGCCCTGACTGTCCTGGAACTCATTCTGTAGAACAAGATAGTCTCCAGTCCACCTGCTTTTGCCTCCCAAATACTGGGATTTAAGACATGAACCACCACTGCCCAGTTCCTTTACAGTATTATTAAGAAGATTCATAACTTCATTGTAACGAGGCAAGTTCAAACTGAACAATATTCTATGAAACAATTATTTGGGCCCTTTCCGATATGGAAACTCCTGAGAGACAAAGACTGAGATGCTTTTACAGAGTGACTATGAAAACCAAGTATGAGATGCAATTCTGGGTGTGATCCCAGACCAGAGTGACACTAACAAGAACACTGTGCAAAATGCAAACAGTTTGGAAATTAAGCACATTGAGCCAGGTGTTGTGGTGCATGCCTGTAGTCCCAGCACTAAGGAAACTGAGACAGAAGGATAAAGTATTTGAGGCCAGCCTCAGCTATATAGAAAAACTCTGAAAACTATGATCCTGTAATAATAATAAATGAATAAATAAGTTGTGTTTGATCTGAAACCAACAAATTACATTTTGACAGAACAAAAATTCTGAAAAATGACAACAGTTTTAACTCAACTTGACAAGTGAACTAGAAATTCATGTGGAGGAAAAAACTTGACCAGTACATTACAAAGAAAACAGGGAAACCAGCTGCCTATGAATCTTGCCATTCAGTCATAAGTCAGGAATGTATTGGCGAGGTACAGGCAAAGAGACTATGTCATGAACTAAATGGTGCCTCTCCTAACAGTCATGTTGGAGTTCTGGTCCCAGTACAGCAGAGCCTTCAAGCTGTAATTAAGGTTAGATGATGAGGCTCCAGGGTGGGGCCCTAATTCAATTGAATATTAGAAGAGAAAGACAGAGAAATGACAGGCCCTTCAAATAACAGAATGTGGAAGTCTGAAATCAGAAGAGAGACCTCACTAGGAGCCAGCTGCTCAGGGACTTTGACCTAAGACTTACTGGGTCTGTACAAGTTTCTACTCTAAGACCTAGACTAAGATGTCTGTATAGCAGACATCACAGTGAAAATTAAGGCTCTAAGGGAATGGTGCTCGGGGTATAAATGAAGGCTCTAACAAGCCTATGCAACCACTAAGAAAAAGACATCGAAATGAAAAGTGAACAGAAGTACACACCGATCCTTCACAGAAGAGGACTGCCAAGGGGTAGGCAGGTAGACAGACTTCTTTAATATGAATGGGAAATGTCCCCCATGGCTTGTGTGAATAAATTATTGGTCCTTAACTTCTGGTCAAGTCTTGGGGAGGCAATGGGCCCTTTGTATGGAAGCATAACTGGATAAGATGGGGGCTGCCCTTTAAGTATTGTAGCCTGGTGTCCTTCTCACCTAAGCTCTATACTGTCTGTTTGGTGTGGTTTGACTAGTCACCTGATCTTCCTGCTGCCAGAGACAGGAGCCAGTCTGACTCCATGCTGTCCCTGCTGTAATGGACCTGTACCTTCTCCCCTATGATCCCAGGACAATCCTCCATCTCAAATAGTTCTGTCTTGTCAATTTTTTGGTCACAGTGACAAAGAGACAGAGATAGATAGATGATTGGTGATAGATAGATGATAGATAGTTGATAGAGAGATAGATAGATGGGGTAGATAATAGATTACAAATAGATATATGGTAGGGGATAGAGAAATGATATGTGATTTTAAATCAAGGATAGATGACAGATAGATAATAGGTCTACCAAAAAGATATGCAATAGAAGTTATGTAAGTTATATAGATTATAAATAGAAGATCAATGATAGATTAATGAAAACATGCATACCAGACGACTTGTAAGTGATAGAGATGGATTGATAATAGATAGATTACCAGCTGATTGATAGATTCACCAGATAGATATTAAATGATAGATAAACAATATATAATATGAATAGATAATAGATAAGTAATAGGTGCATAAATGATAGAAAACTAATAAGTGTTGGATAGATGATATACAAGAAAATATAAGTGATAAACACAAAGACAGTCAAGATATGGATCAATCAATCAATAGATGATGAATGCAGATTGATAATCAAGAGACAGACAAATCAGAGGCTAAGACCTATATATTAATGAATACACTGCCAGCTATGCTAGAATCAGGTAAATGCATATTTTCCTCCTCTTCCTCTTCTTTGGTTTTTTGAGACAGGGTTTCTCTGTGTAGTCCTGGCTGTCCTGGAACTCACTCTGCAGACCAGGCTGCCCTTTAACTCACAGAGATCTGCCACCCTCTGATTCTTGAGTGCTGGGATTAACAGTGTGCACCACCACCCAGTTTAGGTAAATGCATCTTAAAGCAATGTGATGGAGTTACTACTTTTTATATTAATACAAATGTAAAGGTCCAATGAGTCTTAAGTCTTGGCCAAGCTGTGGGGAATCAGGCACTGAGTTACTGAACCATATAGTTGGTGGGAGTGTAATTTAATGCAGCCCCTACCCTCTCAAGTAGCATCCTTCAGGATCAAGGACAGATTGAGACCGATCTAGAACTGCTCTGGAAGTCAATTACACTCATATGTGTAGATCCTTAATCTACAGGAAATCACACAGTTTTACAAGAGGAGACAGATCAGGAATGCCTACTACTGTGTTTTATATGAAAATGTAAATCATCTAGATATCCAGCAATAGTGATGAAAATGCAGAAATTAGCACACAGCATAATACCAGCAGATTTAAAAAGCATAATAGTAGTGACGTGAGATATAAACTCACACATAGAGATAAGAACACACACACAGGAAGGATGGAGAAAGGAACCAGAGCAGGGAGAAAGGGTAAAATGCGGGGAGAGAAATGAAAGGCAATGCTTTATGACCAACTCACTTTTTACTATCCCAACTTATAAGTCAAAGCAGGTGCCACCAATGTGACAGGGAGATGCTCTGTCTGCCACTCTCTGACTTTTCTATATGCCTTAAATGCTTTACAATTTTAAGAAATATGCATTTAGCTGTGCAGTAGTGGCACATGCCTTTAATTCCAGTACTTGGGAGACAGAGGCAGGAGGATCTCTTTGAGTTTGAAGCCAGCCTGGTCTACAAGAGATAGTTCCAGGACAGGCTCCAAATCTACAGAGAAACTCAGTCTTCAAAAACCAAAAACCAAAAGAAAGAAAGAAAGAAAGAAAGAAAGAAAGAAAGAAAGAAAGAAAAGAATTTCCTACCTAACCTGAGTACCCTTGAAAACATATTATGGTAAAATATCATGAAAAGAAATTGGGAAATCATGCTTATTCACACTTCTGGATCTCTCTCAACCCCCTTTTTAAATAGCCTGGGACAACAGAAAACAAAGAAGTAGTATGTGATACAGAGGATCCAACTGAAGCTCTGAGAAAAATTTGAATAAAATCCAAATAAGAGAGAGGCAATAAGGAATGATCAAGGTAACTTGTACCTACAGAGGCACCCAACCAGGTGCCCCTGCCCTTGTTAAACAAGAATGGCAGCCTGGATAATCTGGAAGAAGGAACTCCCAGAAGTGGATCAAAGGTGAGCCTTATAAATTTACTGCTCCCCAGAGAAATAGGGAATACTTAGTCAGCAAAATACAATGGACATAAGAAATTACAAAAGACCCAGGAGATTAAAAGAGGGACTTGCAGAGCTAACACATGGCAATTAACACTCCCCTAGGGAGCAGAGAAATGAGGTCTTTCAAAAGAGAGAACAGACAGCCTTGAACAGTGACACAGGGAAGGGAGTTTAGATAGAGAGAACAAGCTACATGGAAGAGAATCCAAACTTGAGTCAGCACACTCGCCACTGTGCCTCAGTCTGTCTTCTATTTTGCCATCCTACTGAGCCCCAAAATACATATCTTATACTAATTGGTAATTATTCTGAAGACCAAGTTATTTTATAATTTGAGAAGCCTTTCATTTCTTTCCGTAACCAAGCAAAACTCAGCAGAGAACTTAGAAAATGAGACGTAATGCTGCAATAATCATTGTTGCTGGTGTCACAAGGAAAGATGAGATCATATAGTCCTCATGTGCACCCAAAGAAATAATAATATCAGCCTCTGAGGTGTCAATGGAGAGAACTGAGGTACAGGGTTGAATTAATGTGCCTGAGTTCCCTGTCACCATGAGTACATAGGGAATGAGGGAGAGCTCAACTACATTTTTAGCCCTGTTTGGTGTTCAAAATCAGATATAAGAAACCTGGATGACATCTTTACCAAGTGTTCTTTACAACTCACTAACATGCTATGTTTATCAGGTACAAAAGAAACTAGGGGTAATTCTCTGTGGTGTCTATTAGTGTTCAAAGCACAAGCTGGCAACCAAGCTCACTCAGTTCCTGTGGCTTCTCTCAGCTCTTTTAACTCTGCCCCCTAAATCTCTCCAGTTCAGGGGATTCCCGTCCTCAGCTTCTCCTTCCTATTTAACCCTGCCATTTCATCCATGTGCCGCTCTTGACCTCTTCAGTTTGTTCTCCCCTATCTCATCTCTTCTCTTCTCTTCTCTTCTCTTCTCTTCTCTTCTCTTCTCTTCTCTTCTCTTCTCTTCTCTTCTCTTGCTCTCCTCTCCCCACTCCCCTCTTCTCTCAAAGCTCACTTCAGTCTCTTACTTCCTGTCCCTGCTCTGGACTCTTACAGGTGCCTCTGTCCACACACCCCTCAGCCATATATCAAAGCAGCCATGTTCTCGCTTTATATAATTTTGTGTAAAGCTCTGTTACTATCTTACTATAGCTGGGTCTTCAGGTTCTTTCCCTCCTTGGTACAGAACACAGATGGCTAACCAGTTCAGAGAGCCAGCTGGAAATTTGACTAGATGGCCAATGACAAGCACAGTCAGCTTATTTTCCAAAGGACCCTTCTCCTCTCTCAGAGCAAGTGTGCTCTCTGAAGGGTCACTCATTCAGGCTGAGTTATAAGGGCTGTGACAATTTCAGATCTTTCTCAGCATTGAATGGTGTGTTTTTATTTCTATATTGAAATTATGAAGACCCTGTGTTCATCTTGTATGTCAACGTGGCCTCTAGACCACATGGATCTGGTCTGGAACATCACCACCCCACTCTCCCATAGTTGGGCAGTGGGGAATATGAACTAACTTAATGACCTGCACCCAAGGACTGTGGTTTCCAGAGTCCAGGCTTTAGCCTGTTCATGCCGTACGACTAGCAGGACAGCTGGTCATCAGTTATTTCAAAGTTCAGTCTGGTGACACTCAACCTCATGGTCCTGGCTTTAAACTGAGATTGTGTAACTTTACCAAAACCTCTATCATCCATCTTACCCACCCTTTAACTCTGTAGCTTCAGATAATTCCCTCTTACCAGAAGCAAAGGAAAGTGTTGTCCAAACCCACAGGAGGCAGCCACAAAGTCTGATGGAGCGCAGTCCCCAAGCCTGAGATCAGGAAAAATCGAAAGAACCCTGGCCAATCATGCATTTCCCTGGTGACAGGGAAGTGAGCAGAGACAAGCAATAGGGATCAGGAGAAAAGCCAATTGGAGGCCACTCCCCAACTCCCATCCCCACCCTCCTCACCCTCAACCCCACCCCAACCCCTACACATACCACACACACAGACATACACACTCAGCTCACCCAACCCAGGGTGGGGCAATGACAATGCAGTGAGCTCCTGGTAGCTGATACTTAGTGTCAGGAAAAGGACACACTAGCTCAAATTCTTTCAGGTTCAAGGAAGGATTACATTCTGTTCAGTCAACTCATTTGTCTGGAGACAGAGAATACCAGGCAGCTATTCAAGACCACAGGAACCAGAGTGGCTCTTAGGACCAGAAAACCCAAGAGAAATAGGATCTGATGCTCAGTTAAATGAGCAAACAGAACAGATGGCAGGTTCCTGAGCTCTGAGTCCAAGACCAAGGTCATACCCAGAAGAGCAGAGACCACCTCTGGAAGTCCTAGGATCCTCTGCACTGATCTAACCTTTCCTATCCACTGCCTGCAACCAGCAAGTGGGAACAGAAGCAGGAGAGCCCAGCTGAAAGGAGACTCCCCAGCATGTCAGAACACCTGGCCTCATCTCATAAAGTCCAGTCTCAGAGAAGCCCATTGTTCATTCAGAGCTCCTGCCCACAACCCACAAAAGAAGGAACATCTGGTGAGAGGAACGTTCATAAAGGAAGAACTGCCTGGGTCAAGATGAGGTGTGGGGAGGAGAGAGAAATATCTGCTCCCCACGATCACTTCCGGTACTTGACGCCAATAGCTTCACCTGATCTTTTCCCTCAAAATTAGACTTTCTTTTTTATAAATGTTTTTATTGTTTTTATTTTTTGAGGACTTCTCAATATTTAATAAATAATTTATATTATGTTTCCTGAGAGAGAGCAAGATAATATAGAGCAGTTTTCAAGTTTAGCGATGGAGGAGAGACAGAAAGAGATGTGCAGGTTTCTGCAGTTGGACAGGAAGGAAGGGGTGGTCATGTGGACTGTTGTCAGCAGATGTGGGAAGCTGGGCAGTGGGTGGAATGGTTGAGGACATAACTCCACTCTGCCCCCTTTCCCTTACTTTCAGTTGACTTGACTAGATGTTGTCTTTGCTGACAGGGTCAGTCTGCTCGGACTTTCCTCCCTCTTTCTAATTTTCTTCATATTCTTACTACTTCTGGCCACTGTCAAGGCCAGACCTTGAATCCTATCAGAGGGTCTTCTGCTTTCCTTAGCCTTCAAGTGTGCATGGCTAGGTAAATGTACCTGTACACACATTCTCTCTCTCTCTCTCTCTCTCTCTCTCTCTCTCTTACCTCTCTCCTAAAATGATTAATAAAATAATGGACTATCTTAATTACTTTTCTATTGCCATCAAGAGGCACTCTGACAAAAGCATTTAATTGAGTTCTTGCTTATAGTCTCAAAAGAGAACCCATGACCCTCATAGTGTGGGAAGTATGGTAATCATGCAGTCGTGGTGCTAGAGCGGTATTTGAGTGTAAGCAGTCATTTCCTGACTGCCCAGACTTGAATAATTACATAGAAATTATATTATTACAACACTGCTTGGTCAATAGCTTAGGCATATTTCTACCTAGCTCTTATATCTTAAATTAATGCATTTCTATTCATCTGTGTATCACCATGAGGCTGTGGCTTACTGGTAAGTTTCTGGCCTCTTTCTCCTTTGGCAGCTACATGGCATCTCCCTTACCCTGCCTTCTTTCTCTTCTATCTCTGCTTTTGTTTTCTGCATTGCTATATTCTGCCATGCCATAGGACAAAGCAGGTTCTTTTTTAGCTAATGGTAATAAACATTCACAGAATACAGAGGGGAATCCAATAACATCTCCCCTTTTCTGTCTAAATAAAAAGGAAGGTTTTTAACTTTAACAGTCAAGACCTTACATCTTGTCTTCAAATTAAAGGCAGAGATATATATAGAAATATAGATAGATGGAGTGATCGACAGATAGGTCAAGAAAAAGAGAGAGAGAGATATTAAGCCTTGGGTAGGCTTTTGAAACCTCAAAGTCCACCTCCAGTGACACAATCCTAATCCTCCCCAACTAGTTCTCCCAACTAGGGACTAGGCATTCAAACATGTGAACCTATGGAGGCCATTCTCATTCAAATCACAAGTACTTCAGACACAACAATGTTGAGAGATCACGCCATGCCCCAGAGAGGTGGGAGGATCTTGGAACCAAGCATCAGGTGGACACGGTAGCCACACTGAGGGGGCCATCTGACAGAGGTGCCCCTTAGAGAATAAGCCTTTGGTCAGAATAAGCCAGATAGAAATCCTGATGTCTGCTATTCTGACCCCTGCCCTATAAGTCTGCTGTTGCTTACCACTGACCAGACCTAAATGACACTGATCAACAAAAATCCTCCAGAAGAGCAGCAGGTGGGGAGAGTACTCAGCTAACATGCAGACACGTCTTGTGAAGTGTAAAACCCTTGTATATAATCTTGTCGTGAACTGACCACCCTCTCCTTGTCCCAATTTTGAAGCCACCCTCTGATGCATACTTGGGTTCATTTGGTGCTGTGTGTCCTCTGCCTATTGGCTGGATTACACACTGACTGTATCCTTTTCTTCCTACCTTCCTCATGTTAAAAGATTTAATAAGCCTCAGGTAGAATTAGCAAAGACAATTTCCTTATATGTGGGCTTTCCCCCAGCAAGCAGTGTGTGAAAATATTTTCTTTCTGAAAAACTGGAAAGTACTAGAAGCTGAATAGTTTTTTTTAAGCAAAATGTGGGGACATGAAGAAATCTGTGGATCACTACAAGATGGTGATCTATCGCTTTAGGAATGTATCAGAGGAGGGTACAGCAGAGAGAGCGCTTCTCGCAAATTGAGAGAAGACCAGAGTCAGAGGCTGATTTTTGTTTTTCTTGGACCCAGGGAGTTATGGCAGGCTGTGAATGTTTTCTGCTGTAGGCATCAAGGTATCCATGTGCTAAGTGTATGGTTAGGTAGATGAAGGGGAAAGAAATGAGGAATTGTGGGTGAACAATGATGATCAAAATGAAGAGGGTCTGGGGAGCTGACCAAATAGCCTTGCCCTCAGGGCATCAAGAATGGAAACCCCAGGTGAATCCCTATATCACAGAAGACATCCATGACCAGAACCCAAGCTAACTCTAACTTTAACCAAGTCTCTCATTCCTGCCCTATTGGAAAAGACAACCCTAACTCAAACCCTCTCCAAACCCAAGACTAAGCCTAAATTTAAGCCTACCTCTAATAGTGAGAATGAAACTACCCATATACCTAGCTCTAATGTTATTCCCAATCCCATATCCAAACCCCACTCAAAAACATAAACCGAAACTTAGTTCCATCTGTAACTGTAGCTGTAGCCCTAAGTTTAGTCCCAGTCTTGACACCAGCCCAAGGCTATCTTAGCCCAGGTCCTGGTTCTAAGCCTAGTGAAGAGAAGGGACAGAGAGAGGAAGGGGGAGATGGAGAAGAAGGAGGAGGGGAAGGAAACTATATTTGAAAGCCTAATCTCAACCATAATCCTCATCCTCACTCATCCCTAAACCTAGTCCTACATTAACCCTAACCCTAGTCCAAGCCTTAACACCACCCCATCACTAGTCTCAACCCTAGTAGGAGTGAGCTCAAGCTTCTCCTACACCTGCTTGCAAAGTATCACCCATCATGCTTTAGGTCAGCTGACTACTTAGCGTGCAAGATAGGTTGATAACAGTGTTCTGGAAAAGTGACGGCCACTCTGCAAAGTGGTTCAGTCAGCCTGCATTTTCCTGTCTATTGGTTGGAGACAGCACTAGATTTCCATCCTTCTGTGGATCCCACAGCTGCTCTGAAGGTGCAGAGCTTATAGGAGGTTTACCATAGCCATGCATGAGGGAATGTGTCCCTGCTAAACAATTTCCACAGCTCCTTATGGTAGATCCCATGATGTATGGCAAAGCCTTTTGTGTGGCTAAGGATAACTTCAGCGTTAAGAAGGTTGCCTCTGGGTGTCACTACCTTCCAACAGATGAGGAATCTGGGTTCATCGAGTCTAACAGCTTGTTGGAGATCTCCGTGTTAGATAGAAGAACATGGGTTCTGCATCTGCATTCTGGGGTACAAGTCTATTCCTGGTCCTCTTAGTACATGCTCTAAATCACTGCCCTTCTTCAGACCATAGGCTGCAGCCAGGGACTTGTGGTTGATAATCAGCAGAACGCACTAACCCAGAACTCCTCCCTTTTGAGTTGGCTGTCACCAATAGAGTTGTTTTCTAGGAATTAATTTCCAGCTGGTCCTCTTCTCAAGGTCACTTGCTCTCCTTCCTTCAGCTTATTTCCTGATGACCTTAACAATAAACCTTTTCTCGCTCTACTCCATCTCTCCATTTTCAAAATTTATTTTACGTGTGTGTGTGCATGAGTGTGCATACCACTTTTGTGCAAAATCACATGATAGCTGGAAAGAATGAATGAATCCTCTGGAATGAGCCACTATGTCTGTACTGGGAACCAGACTGAAGTCCTCTGCATGAGCATCAAAGGACTCTCAATCACTGGGCCTTTTCTCTACTCTCCCCCAAGTCTTTCATTTTTAAAGATTTAACCTGAAGGCTGGTGTACTAATTAGATGATATAATGTTCATGGACTACAGCAAGAGATAAGTAAATGCTAGCTCCCTCTCTCTCCTTTAGCATGACAAGAACCCAAGGGATTTCTCTATACTCTCTGGGAGTAACTTGCATTGTCTTGAAGGTAGAAGGACAATTCTGAGCCATGGAGACATTTCTATATCATTTTAAATATCCAACTAGTTGTCCCATGAAGCTGGCTATGCCCCACTAGCTTTCTCCACCATAACAGCTATGAACTAAGAAGATGAACAGTTCACAGCTCCCTTCTTTGTTAGATGATTGGTCAAAATTACTACACAGTCAGAAGAGATCATGAGGTCCAGATGATCTAGGGCAGGATGACTGATGAGTACTGTACTCTGTAAGTCATGGAGGAAGGCTCCTTTGAGATGGTCAAGCCTACCTCTAACTGAGGAATCTATGTCACACACAGGGAAAGACATTGTTCATATTGTGTCTAGAGTCTGACCCTCAGGCACCAAAGGCACAACTGCTCTTGTGATGATGTGGTTCAGCTACATGACAAAGTCATTTTTCTTGACTGATACCTTTGATTTTCATTCCATTTTTGTGAATCTGTTCCTTGGTTCTTATACAATATATATGGTACTGGATTTACCTGGGGTAGATCTTCTCCCATTCAGTAGGTTGCCCCTTTGTCTTAATGACAGTGTCCTTTGCTTTACAGAAGCTTCTCAGTTACAGGTGGTCCCATTTATTCATTGTTGCTCTTATTGTCTGTGCTACTGGGGTTATACATAGGAAGTGGTCTCCTGTGCCCATGTGTTGCAGACTATTTCATGCTTTCTCTTCTATCAGGTTCAGTGTGGACAGATTTATATTGAGGTCTTTAATCAATTTGGACTTGAGTTTTGTGCATGGTGATAGATATGGATCTATTTTTATTCTTCTACAGGTTGACATCCAGTTATGCCAGCACTATTTGTTAAAGATGATTTCTTTCTTCCATTGTATAATTTTAGCTCCTTTGATGAAAATCAGGTGTTCATAGGTTTGTGGGTTAATATCTGGGTCTTCAATTTCATTCCATTGGTCAACATCTCTGTTTTTATGCCAATACTAAGCTGTTTTCATTATTGTAGCTCTGTAATAGAGTTTGAAGTCAGGGATGGTAGAAGTAATTTTATTGTATAGGATTGTTTTGGCTATCCTGGGTTTTTTGTTTTTCCATATAAAATTGATTATTGTTCTCTCAAGGTCTGTGAAGAACTTTATTGGGATTTTGATGGGGATTGCATTGAATGCATATATTGCCTTTGGTAGAATTGCCATTTTTACTAAGTTGATCCTACCAATCCAAGACATGGGAGATCCTTCCATTTTCTAGTATCCTCTTCAATTTCTTTCTTTAAAGACTTAAAGTTCTTGTCAAATAGATCTTTTTCTTCCTTGGTTAGTGTTACCCCAAGATACTTTATGCTATTCGTGGCTATTGTGAAAGGTGAAGTTTCTCTGATTTCCCTCTCCACTTCTTTATCCTTTGTGTATAGGAGGCTACTGATTTTTTTGAGTTGATCTTGCATCCTGCCACATTACTGAAGGTGTTTATCAGCTGTAGGAGTTCTTTGGTAGAATTTTTGGGGTCACTTATGTACACTATCTGCAAATAATGGAAGTTTGACTTCTTCCTTTCCAATTCAAATCCCCTTGTTCTCTTTATGTTGTCTTATTGCTATTGCTAGAACTTCAAGCACTATATTGAAGAGGTATGGAGAAAGTGGACAGCCTTGTCTTGTTCCTGATTCTAGTGAAATGGCTTTAAGTTTCTCTCCATTTAATTTGATGTTAGCTGTTGGCTTTCTGTATATTGCTTTTATCATATTTAGGTCTAAACATTGTATCCCTAATCTTTCCAAGACCTTTATCATAAAGGGGTGCTGAATATTGTCAAATGCTTTTTCAGCATCTAATGAAATGATCATATGGTTTTTCCTTTCAGTTTATTTATATGATGGATTACATAGATATATTTTTATATGTTGAACCAGCCCTGCATCTCTGGAATGAAGCCTACTTGATCATAATGGATTTTTTTGATGTGTTCTTGGATTTGGTTTGCCAGTATTTTATTTAGAATTTTTGCATCGATGTCCATAAGTGAGAATGGTCTGTAATTCTCTTTCTTGGTTGAGTCTTTGTGTGGTTTTGGTATCAGGGTAACTGTAACCTCATAAAAAGAGTTTGGCAATGACTCTTCTGTTTTTATTATGTGAAAAACATTAAGGAGTATAGGTATTAGCTCTTCTTGGAAGCTCTTGTAGAGTTCTGCTTTAAAACCATCTGGTCCTGGGCTTTTTTTTTTTTTTTTTTTTTTTTTTTTTTTTTTTTTGGTTGGGAGATTTTTGATGACAGATTCTATTTCCTCAAGACATATAGATGT
>PVIU01014210.1:0-19103 GCA_004026605.1 Ondatra zibethicus | reverse complement strand
GGTTGGGAGATTTTTGATGACAGATTCTATTTCCTCAAGACATATAGATGTATTTAAATTGTTCACCTGGTCTTGATTTAATTTTGGTATGTGGTACTTATCTAAAAAAAAAGTCCGTTTCTTTTACATTTTCCAATTTTGTGGCATACAGACTTTTGTAGTAAAACCTAATGATTATCTGAATTTCAGTAGTATCTTTGGTTATGTCCCCCTTTTCATTTCTGATCTTTTTAATTTGTGTGTTCTCTCTCTGCCTTTTGATTAGTTTGGATAGGGGTTTGTCAAACTTACTGATTTTCTCAAAGGACCAGCTCTTTGTTTCATTGATTCTTTGGATTGTTTTCTGTGTCTCTATTTTGTTGATTTCAGCCCTCAGTTTGATTATTTCCAGTCTTCTACTTCTCCTGGGTGAGTCTGCTTCTTTTTTTTCCCAGAGCTTTTAGGTGTGCTGTTAAGTCTCTAATGTGTGCTTTCTCCATTTACTTTATGTGGGCACTTAGTGCTATGAACTTTCCTCTTAGCACTGCTTTTATAGTGTGCCATAGGTTTGGGTATGTTGTGTATTTATATTTGTTGAATTCAAGGAAGACTTTAATTTCTCTCTTTATTTCTTCCTTGACCCAGGGGTGGATCAGTAGTTGACTGTTCAGTTTCCATGAGTTTGTAGGCTTTCTAGGGGTAGAATTTTTGTTGAAATCTAACTTTATTCCATGGTGGTCCGATAGTACACAGGTGGTTACTACAATTATTTTGTATCTGTGGATGTTTGCTTTGTTACCGATTATGTGATCAATTTTCGAGAAGGTTCCATGAGATGCTGAGAAGAAGGTATATTCTTTTCTGTTTGGGTGCAATGTTCTATAGATGTCTGTTAAGTCCATTTGATTCATTACATCTGTTAGTTCTCTTATTTCTCTGTTAAGTTTCTGTCTGGTTGACCTGTCCATTGGTGAGAGAGGAGTGTTGAAATCTCCTACTATTAGTGTGTGGGGTTTGAAGTGTGCTTTGAGTTCTAGTAATGTTTCTTTTACATATGTGGGTGCTTTTATATTAGGGGTGTAGATATTCAGGATTGAGACTTCAACCTGATGAATTGTTCCTTTTATGAGTATAAAATGTCCTTCTCCATCTCTTCTGATTGATTTTAGTTTGAAATCAATTTTGTTAGATATTAGTATAGCCACACCCACTTGTTTCTTAGGTCCATTTGATTGGAAACCGTTTTCCCTACCCTTTACTCTTAGGTATTGTCTGTCTTTGAGGGTGAGGTGTGTTTCTTGTAAACAGCAGAATGCTGGATCCTGTTTTTGTATCCATTATCTTAACCTGTGCCTTTTTATTGGTGAATTGAGTCCATTGATATTAAGTGATATTAATGACCAGCGGTTATTAACTCCCATTATTTTTTGGTGGTAGTGTTTGTGTGTTTCCTTTCTTCGAGTTGTGGTGTTGGAGGGTTGTCAGAGTTCTGTGTTATTATGTGTGTTGTTGGCTTCCTTGGGTTGTGGTTTTCCTTCTAGTGTTTCCTGTAAGTCTGGGTTTGTTGCTATGTATTGTTTAAATCTGTTTTTGTCCTGGAATATCTTGTTTTCTTCATCAATGGTGAAAGAAAGCTTTGCTGGGTATAGTAGTCTGGGCTTGCATCCATGGTCTCTTAGTGTCTGCATCACATCTATCCAAGACCTTTGGACTTTCATGATTTCCATTGGGAAGTCAGGTGTAATTCTGATAGGTTTACTCTTATATGTTACTTGACCTTTTTCCTTTGCGTCTCTTAATATTCTTTCTTTATTCTGTATGTTTTGTGTTTTGATTGTTATATGGCGAGTGGATTTTTTTTATGCAGTCTATTTGGTGTTCTGTATACTTCTTGTACTTTCATAGGAATATCCTTCTTTAGGTTGGGAAAGTTTTCTTCTATAATTTTGTTGACTATATTTTCTGGGCCTTTGATCTGTAATTCTTCTCCTTCTTCTACCCCTATTATTCTTAGGTTTGGTCTTTTCATGATGTCCCATATTTCCTGGATGTTTTGTATTAATTGTTGGATTTGCTGTTTTCTTTGATCAATGAGTTTATTTTCTCTATAGTATCTTCAGCGTCTGAGATTCTTTCTTCTATCTCTTGTATTCTGTTGGTTATACTTGACTCTGTAGTTCCTGTTCATTTACCCAGATTTTCCATATCAAGCCATCTTTCAGTTTGTGTTTTCTTTATTACCTCCATTTCGGTCTTCAAGTCTTCAACTGTTTCCATTACCTGTTTAATTGTTTTTTCTTGGTTTTCTTGGGTATCTTTGAGAGATTTATTCATTTCTTCTAACTTTTTGTTTGTCTTCTCATCCATTTCTTTAAAGGAGTTTTTTCACATCCTGTTTAAGGGCCTCTATTATTTTCATAATGTTACTTTTAAAGTTGATTTCTTCTACTTCTTCTGGAATAGGGTGTTCAAGTCTTCCTGTTGCGTGTTCACTGGATTCTGGTGTTGTTATGTTGCTTTTCAGGTTGTTAGAGGAAATCTTGCATTGGAGCCTGCCCATCTCTTCTTTCAAATGCATCAGGAGAGTCTTGGCATCTTGGTCCCATCTTTGTTGTGACTGATTGTGTTCTTGGGGGGATTTTCTTGGTCTGCCCTCTCTTAGGACCCCTCATCACTGGAGCTGACTGTATGGTGGATCTAAGAACCCCACAGATGGAAAGGGGTGCTTGGGGGCGAGATGGGATGGGATGGGGTAATTAGAGAGAGCCAGTAGCCATGGAGACACCCCACTGAATGTCCAGAAATAGTTAGGGAAATGGAGGGGTCCTGTACTCAGTTCCTGGGACTGTCTAGCTGGGCAGGCACACTCTTACCCCTCTGGATGGATCTCCTCAGTAAAGGAGCAGGTACTCTTGCTGGGCCAAGGACCTCGCAGACCAAAGGGCAGGCTTGGGGGAGGCAGGGTCATGTGGAACAAAGAAGCCCCTGCAGCAGGAGCTGGAGGGGCCCTTTACTCCATTCCCAGACCAGCAGGGCAGGTGGGCTCACACTTACCCCTCTGGATGCATCTCCTCAGTACAGGAGTAGGATAGTGTGGAACAGAGAAGCTGCTGCAGCAGGATCTAGAGGGGCCCTGTACTCTGCTCCTGGGACCTTCCATCTGGGTGGGCACACACCTACCCCTCTGGATGGATCCCTCTGGATGGATCTCCTCAGTACAGGAGCAGGGTCGTGTGGAACAAAGAAGCCACTGCAGCAGGAGCTGGAGTGGCCCTGTACTCTGTTCCTGGGACATTCCAGCTGGGCGGGCACACACTTACCCCTCTTGAGTAAGAAAGGCTAAACATTCTATTCTAAGGACTCTAAGTCTTGTATTGGAAATGGCTTGGCTAGGTCATAAGAGGATGGTAACTATGATTATCTAATCTTCAACCCTATCAAAGGCCTGGGAAGGGAGATAATATTACTTGAGCAGGCAGGAAGCACAATAAAGTAGCTTCCAAAGGGAGCAATATATGACAGAGACAATTAGCTACCTGAGCAATCACCCAAATTCTTATTTTGCAACACTGCAGCAACCAACTTTGGCTATGGCCTAGCATAACTGACAGATCATTTATTTTCAGAGGCAAGAAATTTTTCAAAACCATCTTATCTTGTCTTGGCAAAATTTGACAGTCCTGCTCATACATTTCTGGATATCATGTAGCTTGTCAGTGTTTGAGGCCCTAACCCTTATGAGCTTTACTTACCACCTGTATGATTGTCACCATGTGCATGAGGTATCATTTCTCTTTTCCAAGAGGCTTTTCCTTTTTAAAACAAATCTTTATTAATTTTGATGCTATCCATAATTTTTCTTCTCCTGTGGAAACAAGAGCACAACCCCTTCCCCAATGTAGTACATCTCCTGGTTTCCATTTTGAGGTCAACACATCCTTAAAATATAACAGTTGATTCAGTTCAGAATTTTTTTCCATTATCCAATGCATCTCTGCTACTGTTGTTCCTTTCTCATTAGCTTTAAGAAAATTCAAGGTTAATAAAGCATTGTGCAATCTATTTCTGGGGGTATTTTCCATCCCTTTCTGTTTGTTCAGCATATCCTTTATTGTACAATTTGACCTTTCTATAACTGCCTGACCTGTAGGATTACTTGGTATACTGTAATGTGCTTTATATTATAATAAGCAAAAAAGCATTTCATTTTCTTATATACATATGCTGGAACATTGTCTTTATTTGTGCAGGTATACCCCTGATGGTCATAATTTCCAATAAATGTGTTTTTGCAGGAATTTTCCTTCATCATTGTTCTTTAGGAACAGAAAATTCCTTAGGCCTCACTCTTACAAGTCAGGAGCTTAGCTGGGTGGGGTCTTGCCCTGAGGATACCCTCTCTTTATTCCAATTTGGGTCAGGCCTTTCTTTAATCTCCTTATCTCTTTCAGCACAAGCCTGGCTTCCAACATTAAGTTTCTTGGGTGCTCTTTTTCTCTACAAATGTCTTATATTAATTTTTATTCCACCTGCTTTTTTATTGTATATTTCCATAAGGGTATTATAGTAACTACAAGAGAAAGCCAGTTTTGGCCTGTCTTGAAATTGCTCTGCCAGCATAATTGTCTTTGGGTTTCTATTGCTGTGAAGAGACACCAGGACTTTGAATACTCCAACAAAGTCACTAATTCCAATAGTGCTACTCCCTATGTGCTTATGGTGACCAATTAATTTCACTCAAAGTACCACAGAAGTTAATCCCTTATTTTTCAGTTTAGCCTCTGCCAGATTCTTAACACAAGGGAAAAAATCAGTTACATTCTTTGTCAAAATATCACAAGAATGGTCTTATGTTTCTTATATAGTTCTCCTCTGAAACCTCTTAGGTGCACCCCCATGCTCCACAGCACTACTGTCCCACTCCTACTAGGATGGCCCATTAATCTCAGCAATCAGTGTTCAACCGTTTTCCTCGTCCAGTACCCCACTGTCTTCTACATTCCTACAAAGCACAACAAGGTCAGGCCTGTCAAGCTCTATCCCACTCCCTGGTACCAACTTCCGTGTTAACTACTTTTCCCTTGCTGTGATGAAACACCACGAGCAAAGGATGTCATAGAAGCATCCAGTTGGTCTTATAGTGTCAGAGGTTAGCGTCCATGATGACAGCAAAGACATGAATGGCAGGAACAGCTTAGAGCTCACACCTTGATCCACAGCCATGAGGAAGAAAGAGAGCACAGTGGCAATGGTGTGGGGTTTTCAAACCTCAAAGCCCACACCCAGTGACACACCTCCTCCACCAAGGCCACACCCCCAATCCTTCCCAAAGGCTTCCACCCACTGATGACAAGGTCTTCAAACATACAGACCCACAGAGGCCATTCTCCCACAAACCATCACAGGGACTGTCATCATCTGTGAGACCTCAGAGGAGTCTCAGATATGTGTTTGTTGTTGTAGGCAGGTGAATTATATAGTTGATGCTGTGCCTCAGTTGTACTCATTTTAGAAGTCATAAAACTGAGTCCAGGAATGCAGCTCACCCACTTGCTCAAGGTCACACAGGGAGAGGGAAAAGCATAGAGTAAAGTGAAAACAACTTGAACACTGCCATTTTCTTTCCTAGTTATTCTGCTTAATTTTTGGTACACAAACCAAGTCCAGAAGATTGTCTCAGAAGGTAGGGTGGAATGTTGGTCACCGTCTGTTCCTCACAAGGAATTCATTTCATCATTACTTCTGCCCTATGGCTTAGCCCTCCAGATGGATGTAAGTTCTGGCTCAGCAAAAGTGAGTGTCTTTCTTTCTCAGTGTTACTACACTAAGACTGGTGATCTCAAACCTTTCACATACCAGGTTTCTAGAGTTTCAAGGTAATTGTGCAAATCAGAAAACCAGAGGTGCTTTTGTGTTCATTACTTTTCTCATTGTTATGACCAAATACATAAAGAGAAATGACTTATGGAGGGTAGGTTACTTTGGATCCTGATTTGAGGTTATTCTCCTTTGCAGTAGGAATACGTACATACCACTCGGAACAGTTTGTAGCTGTGGTAGCAGGGTGTGAGGTTATTGCTCACATCTTGTGGATCAGGAGGCAGAGAGAGGACATGAAGTGGACGGTGCCATAAACTCGACACTTATCCCCAGGGAGTCATTTCTTGTAGCTCAGGCCCTGTCTCCTAAAGGGTTCTACAGCCTTTTCCAACAGCAGCATTAGCTGCAGACCAAGAGTTCAGACACATGAGCCTGCCAGGGTCTCAAAGTGTTAAGAGCTGCTTTTTGAGCATGCTCAATTAGTGCAGTCTGTGGCCAGTCCTGTTCTTGCACCATGAATACACAGCTGTCAGACACTGTCAAGCTGTATTGGGACATTCTTTGTCATGGAGTCACCAGAGGTCAGAGGATCTTTTGGGACATATGGTCTCATATACTGAAGGACAAGGAGTTTGAATACCTCATCAGTGAAGGGATGCCAGTTCCCAGAGCTGGGACCAACATCTAGAATCCCAAGGCTGTCTGTGTGGAACTAGGGGACAGCATGGCAGGCTGTCCTGTGTGCTACATTGTTGTGGCCTCGATTTCTGTGTGCTGAAATATTCCAGAGTTTTCTTTCTTTCTATTTCTTTTTTATATTTTATGCATTGGTGCTCTGCATGTGTGCCTGCATGCCAGAGGAGGGCTTCAGATCTCATTATAGATGGTTGTGAGCCACCATGTGGTTGCCGGGAACTGAAATTGGGACCTCTTGAAGAGCAGCCACCATTCCTAACCTCTGAACCATCTCTCCAGGCCCTCCAGAATTTTCTAAACTGTGGATCTCTTCATCTATCTCACCTCCCTGGCACATCAACTCATATTTTTAAAAGTTCATTTTTAAATTGTGTATGTGTGGGTTTCATATAATGCAGTACACGTATATAATGTGTGCTGTTTACACAGATTCACAGTTCCATTTTCTTAAACATCTATTTTTCCTTTTTTTGGGGTACTTTTTGGATAAAATTTAAAAGTTTTTAGTTTATGTATATGGGAATTTCATCTGCATGTTTATCTGTGCACCACATGTGTGCAGTGCCCACAAAGGCCAGAAAATGATGTCAGATCCACTGGAACAACAGATACAGGTGGTTTCTGTAGGAAGTACTCCTAACCACTGAGTGGTCTCTCTAGCCCTGTGTTGGGAACTATCAAATATTTCTCTGTTAGTATCTCATAAAGTATAAATTCTGGCCCTGCTACTAGGCTTGGAACATCAGAACAATGCCATCTAATCTCCATGTGTTTGCATATCTGTTACTCTACCCTCTCTCTTGGGAGACCTTAGAATTTGTCTTTGTTCTTTCAGATGGCCTTCATGAAGATGAAGCTGGTTTATGCTTTCATTCTGATGATGGGCATTCTTTGCTTGTACTTCAGCATGGAACCTTTCAAGACACTTCCATTTGTTCTCGAGAAAAGTCACAGTAAGTTCCTCCAGCTTCCAGATATAGACTGCAAGCAGAAGCCACCATTCCTCGTGCTGCTGGTGACTTCATACCACAAGCAGCTGGCAGCCTGCATGACCATCCACAAGACATGGGGTGGAGAAACAGTGGTGCGGGGGTGGCATGTGAAGACCCTCTTCCTTCTGGGGGCCTCAGACAGCACCAATGGAGATGAACGCTACAGCACAGAAGGGCAAGCAGCACCGTGACATCATCCAGAAGGATTTCAAGGACATCTATCTCACCTTGACCCTGAAGACCATGATGGGCATGGAATGGGTCCACCACTATTGTCCTCAGGCAGCTTTTGTGATGAAAACAGACTCAGATGTGTTTGTGAATATTGGTTATCTGACTGACCTGCTGCTAAAGACAAACAAAACCTCCAGGTTCTTCAGGGGCTTCCCATCAGGCAGAAATTCAACAAGTGGTTTGTGAGTAAATTTGAATATCCCTGGGACAGGTACCCACCTTTTTGTTCTGGTACGGGTTATGTCTTTTCTAGTGATGTTGGCAGCAAAGTGTACAATGCCTCAAGGAGTATTCCATTTTTCAAGCTGGAGGATGTGTTTGTTGGGCTCTGCCTGGCCAAGCTGAAGATCCGCCCTGAACTCCACAGCAAACCAATGTTTTTCCCAGGTTGCTTACGCTTCTCCATGTGCTGCTTTTGGAAAATTGTGACCTCCCACTTCATGACACCCCAGGACTTACTCACTTACTGGCAGGCACTGGAGAACTCTCAGAAACAGGATTGCCCTTCTGTCTGAGGGGAGCCTGTGGTGCAAACCTCCAATAACATTTGGTGATACTTTGGAAAGAGCTGGGATGGCCTTGCTGGGAACTGTCAGAGGTAGAGAGAGAAGGTGGAGGAAGGCAAAGAGAGTGGTTCTTAATGCCCTGCATATATTAGAGTGGATGCACACACACACACACACACACACACACACACACACACACACACATACACACACAGGTCAGGACTTGTTCCCACTTGGCTTGGCATCCAGAGCAATAACAGGTGTCGACTTTCACTCTTTTGCACTATGTTCTCAATATTTGAGACATGTCTTCATCTGTTCATTTCAGGGCTCGGTATACATATGAAGCCATGGATGTGATCATTCCCATTTTCAGGTTAGGAACCAGCAGCCACAGCCACTTACTTGTCCAAATACTTCCAGCCTGCAGATGGAGCAGGAATGAGAATCAAATGCTATCATAATTCAGTTGGTGGCCCCCAACTGAATGTCACATTCTTTGGGAGAGAGTGGTAATGAAAGAAACTTAGGGTGGGTGTCTTAAAGAAAACCAGCCTCCTTCATGCTTTTTCTGGAGTCCCCTGCCCCTCACTTCCCAATCCTTCTACTTTTTAAATGCTAAGTCTGGGATGAACCATCTTTCTCACCCCTCTCCCCTCACTTCAATGTTGTAGCTTGATACTGAGTCTGTTAGCCACTTGGTACACAATGCATCTTCAATATAAAACATGCATGCCTGCAGACACTAGATCACCTCCATGCTATAAGGAAACTGGGTTATATGACCATATAAATCAGCCTGAGTCCTGCTGTATACATAGGTTGACCACACTGATGAAATTCTAGTGAGGGTGATGTCTCCTCTGAACCTTCTGGGGCACCTGGTCTCTGCTTTGATATCTTGTCGGATTGATGGTGATCAGTTGCAGCTCTGAAGCACTTCAGACCTCTACGTTCAAACTCTAGGGCAGCCAGGTACAGGCATGGTCTGTATTGGTTTCTAGGAACTTTGCTGAAACCTGGGCTGGTCTAACCTCCTGGGATGCAGACCATGGATGTAGGCCCAGTTGAAGGGCTTTCCCTCCATCTGTGATCCTTCTCCAGCTCTTCACATTGCACTTATCACATGGTCAGAGATCTGCTGAGTGTTTTGGTTTGGAATTTAACCCTGAAGGCTTTATGAGCTGGGTAAAAACAGAGGCTGATGGCCATTCAGCCACTGCCACCAGTCACGTAATCTTGTTCTGTATCATGGGAATTATTGCTTTCCCATGCTTTTTACTTTACTAGATTTTACTATGTGCCTGGAGCCACAGCTTCATGTGACTGTGTGGCTGTAAATGTTGCAATATACTCTCATCTGAACACAGGAAACCTTACTCAAGTCAGAACTGTTACTTCTCCAGTTGGCGGAGGCTGGAAGCAACCTCCAGGGCCTCATTTCCACACTTCTTCCTGTCCCTTCTCTGAGTCTCTCCCATAACTGTTAGGGGAAAGTCTTCTGTCTGTGACATTCTTCAAAATCATACAGCACCAAGTTCTGGATCCTTAGTTTAGAATATATGAAAATCTGAGCCATGTAAAAAGAATGGGTGGCTGATCCTGCGTGTGTACTAGGGACTACCTACACAGTAAAACCAGACAAATCAAGATTTTCTCTTGACATAGAGGGAAGCCAAGGCTTGTAAAAGTTTGGTGGCTTTGCCGTATTGAGGGTGGAAGAGCTGGCATCAAGACCCGGCACCAGACACTCTGCGTTAGACCTTCCCTTTATTCATTTCTTCATTAGCCATGTTTGCTCATTGCATTCACACATCATGAGCAAGGTTGAGGTGAGGGTCTCCAGACAGCAGAACTGAGTGAGCACTCAGTGCAGAGAAGCTGGTCTGGCACAGGTTCTCTTGCTCTATGCACAGCATATGGGAGCATAAGCAGCTGTGCTCACCTGTGCCCAGACTTGCTCTTGCATTGAAGATGCAGGCATTTTTTGTAGGTAGCTGACCAAATTGTTTGTCAGTAGAGGCAACTGAGGTGACTTAGTGACTCACCCAGAGCCTGAGATGCGGTCGAGGCCCAGCCCTCAGCCCTCTCCATTCACACACCACTAACATACCTTCCTACATGCTTACTTCTCTCAGAAGCCTGGGGTTGGTGCTACCCGAGGAGCCACCAGCATCTCCTTTTGCCTGCACACTGCCACCTCTGTCCTGGGTGTTGGCTAGAGGGTTGGTCTTCTTCTTCATGGTTCTGTTTGATTCTGACTTGGCCCTAGGGCCCTCTGTGGAATTCTCACAAACCTCCCATTTAGACTAGCTTTATCATGAGGTTGTGTGCATTTCACATGTGTACACATGGTAGATGCAGGTGTCTGCATGCAGGCAGCAGGCTAGTTTTATCACTTGGGATGAGACATAGCAAGTGCCTCCCATCTTCTCTTTAGAGTGTGAGGTTGCCTTGATCTCTCTCTTTTGCACAATTTGCTGCACGCATGCCATGAGGCCAGGTGTGCTATGGTGGGGACATGAGCTGAAGGAGTGGCTCACAGTTGCACACCCAGAGGGTTTCTTGACCTCCAGCCTCCAGGCAAAAGTGAAACACACCCACCACCCTGCTGAGGGAGCATAGCTTTTACCATCAGAGCTTCCCCAGTCGCCATACTAGAGTGTCCATTGCTGTTTTTGGATGCTGTTTTGAAAGAAGAAAATCAGGCTTCAAACATCCCATTGTTTCCCCACTGAGTCTGTGGCCTCATGGAAGACTAAATAGTTCACAAACCAAGTTTAATAAGGTAGCTGTTGGGCACCACTTAAAAAATAGATGAGATGTTGCTTAGATTGTCTTCATCCTTCCATTTGGAAGCATTTGCTTTCTTGTACCACATTTTTAAAATTAAGAAGTAATTTCCTGTATTCATCACATTAAGAATGGTGTAACAGGAGGAGCAGGCTGCTTGTCTTTCCAGCCACCTGGCTAGCTTACACCTGAAATAAACACACAGAAACCGTATTCATTTAAACACTGCCTGGCACACTAGCTATTACTTCTTATTGGATAATTCTTACATCTTAATTTAACCCATTTTTATTAATATGTGTATCATCACATGACTGTGACTTACCAGCAAGATTCTAACCAGCATCCATCTCAGGCCGGAGGTCCATGGCGTCGGCCATTCTGCCTTTCTTTCCAGCATTTAGTTCTGTCTACTCCGCTTACCTAAGTTCTGTCTTATCAGCTAGCCCAAGGCAGTTTCTTTATGCATTGTCCAATGAAAGCAACACAGAAATAGACAGAACTCCTACACCATTTCCCCTTTTCTGTTTAAACAAAAAGGAAGGCTTTAACTTTAACATAGTAAAATTACATATAACAAAATAGTTATCAAGCAAGAATTACAGTTACAATATTTATATCTATTTTATCTATACCATAACAAAGGAAAACTATAACTATAACTATCTATCTATTCTTAAACTCTATCAAAGACTTCAGAAGGATATAATATTACCTATGTAAACTGGAAGTAAGCAACTTCCAAAACTCTAGAAATGACAGAGACATCTCACTGCCTGTACAGTCATCCAAAGTTCTTCTGTACCTTTGGGGCATCTATCTTCAGTCTACAGGCCCATAGTATCCAGCAGACATCTCAATGAATCAGGAATTTTCAAAGACAGTTCAGTCACTTTCTTCTGTGTCCTGCAAATGTTTCATAGACTCTTTCATGAAGCAGGAACCCCAAAGGATCATCTCACCTTTAGCCAAGTTCAGCAGTCATCTCTCTGTGAGTTCTTCATGTCCAGTTTATGCATCAGTACAGGCAAGAGCAGTTTCTTACCCAAATGGCTAACCAACTCCATAAGGAGCCTCTTCGATGCCCATCTTCCTCTTGAAGTAAGTAGGTGCTGCCAGGACAAGATGTGTCTCATTGTCATGAAAAGCCCTAAGTTAGTAAATCATTTTAAATGCCATATTCTGTAAAGTGTCTATCTAACTGAAATATATCTCTATATATCTAGAAAATCTAAATAACATGACTAAAAACTTGACTATTATCGATGATTATCCATTAACAACCTATATTTCCTAATTCTACATTACATTTTTCAAATGAACTACACAATCACAATACTTTAATCAAGAGCAGAAATATACATATAGCAAGATTGACCTTAAATTTATATTAATAAAGCAAGATCCATACCAAAGCAAATTATTCATCTTTATATCATATTACCCTTTAAATGTAAAAGAACATTTATAAACAATATTTAGGAATATGGGCACAGTTTTTTTCTCTCCAAACTGCTTCTTGCTGTATGGGGGCACTGTTAATAAGGTTCATCATGGTTTATCCTGTGTGTTAGGTTCATTTCAGTCAGCAGTTGTGTGAAGCATTTTCTTTGTGGGGGTGTTCACAGCAACCATTCAGGAGGGCGTGATATCATACCATGTTGGTCTAGAAGCAATCCACAGGGTCTCATCCTCTGTGAAAACAAAAGAAGTACTCTTTTACAAAGCATCATATCCTTAGACCCAAATTCTAAAGTCATAATACTTTTATAATATACATGGTGGTTTAGCCTAGCAGCCCATACAATGAAACATCTCTCTGTACTTAGCTCCATCACAATCAAAAAAATTAAAGAAATCACAATAATATTCAGAATCCAGACTCTCTGTGAATTTGCCATTTTTACGTGACTTATTTATTTTTACTTCCTTTAATCTATGATTATCTGTACTCTGTCTCTTTAAAGACTTTACCCTTTTTAAAAGCATTAACTTTATTTTATGACTCTGTATACTCTTTATCTTTTCTTTCCCAAGCCTATGCACATTTATCCAACACTGTGACCCATTTAGAGGTCTTTTATGTCTTAATCTGTCCTATTGTGAATCTGTAATTCTTTATTGTCCAGTAGCATTTCTTAAAATGCTAAGCACTTGTTGAAAACTTTAGGTGCACCCTTGTTAGAGGTAATAAGGTACAGCCTGTTTGCCTGCCCAGTCTTAAGCTGTGCTGTTATTATGGTAAATATAGTAATTCCTGCCCTTGCTCTACAGAGTCCAGCATGGCAGAGATGCTTGTGCCTCTGAGCTGCATGCACTGTCTCTATTTTAGGCACACAGCGAGTCCACATTTCCATCAAGCAAGCCATAGCACTTTACTCACAAACCCCATCCAAATGCTCTGTTTCCCACAAGAGACAGAGGTCACGCTAGCAGCATAGCCCACAAAGCCTGCATTTTAAAACTGTGCAGCTTTTTTTTCTACAGCTGAATCAGAAAAATCTCTCATAAAGCAGCTGTGGCAAGCCAGCAGCAAACATTAAGAAGCTGTGTTAAACTCTGTATTCTTTTTGAAGTTCTCTCATATTTTATGTGGATTTAGTTGATCACGTGGGTGCCATTCTATAACACGAGGAGTGGGCTGATAGTCATCTCAGCCACCCAGCTAGCTTAGCCCTGAAATAATCACACAGAAACTGTATTCATTTAAACATTGCTTGGCCCTTTAGCTCTAACTTCTTATTGGCTAATTCTTACATCTTCTTTTAATCTATTTCTATTAATCTGTGTATCACCACATGACTGTGGCTTACTGGCAAGACTCTAACCACTATCAATCTCAGGAAGGAGATCCATGGCTTCTCTCACTTTGCTCTTCTTCCCAGGATTCAGTTCTGTCTACTCTGCCTACCTATGTTCTGTCCTATCATCTAGGCCAAGGCAGTTTCTTTATTCACCAATGAAAGCAACACACAAACAGAAGGATCTCCTACACCAGAATGGCATCTTAGCCTTCTCTATATTGGGTCTCCTGGTAGATGGGATGCTTACTCCTCTCTCTGCCTAGAACTTTTGCTGGGTATGACAAGGGAGGAGAGTCTTGTAATTATTCACAGGTCCTGAGGGTACTTCCCAAAGGAGGTGTTTGATATCAGCCAAGCTGCTGCATCCTGTAAGGGTGCTAGCCTGGGAGTCCCTTCTGGCCTTCATAAGTTGGTTCAGTGGGTTAAGGTGTTTGCTGCCAAATTACTCTAGCAAATGCAATTCAGTTCTTGAGACCCACATGGTGAAAGAAGACAATAATGTTTCACAAGCTCATGGTGGGCCTGCACATATGTGCATGCACACACATAATAAATGAAAAGCAAACAAAAATAATTTTGCAAAGCCTCCTGAAAACACTGACCTCCCAGAATCTTTGCTTATTTTTATTTTTATTTGACTCTCCATGACATAAACCCGTGTGTGAACAGTGGCACAGGTGAATTAGAAGTAAACTCTCAATCACATCTCTAGGGCTTGCATGGTACATTCATTTGGCTGAAAATTAGTAAGAAAAAATTTGTTGGGGGCTTACCTCAGGTGTCTCCTGCCTTTTAACCTAACTCTCAGGAAAAGACAGATCCTTGAAGATGGCCTTACATTGTTCCTAGAGGTAAAGATTGAAACTGCCCAAACACCATAACCATTCTGTAATAACCAGGTATAGTCATTTTAAATAAAAGTATAAAAGTGGATTCTGTGTCCAAATGTCTTTTTTCTTTTTCTTTCTTTCTCTCTCTCTCTCTCTCTCTCTCTCTCTTTCTTTCTTTCTTTTTCCTTTTATGGCACATATCATTTTGGGGTTTTGATGCCAAGGATGGAGCCCATGACTGCATACAAGCTCTCCCTAACCCCTGGTGATAGTTTTGCATCATGCATTCTACTACTTCCATGCAGGGGTCATGGGGATCAGCTCCTGATACCTGCAGTTCAAATGCAATGCTGGGAGGTTATGACTGTGAACTTGATACAACCTACAATCATGCTGGAAGAGAGTTTTAAGGAGAAATATCTCTTTAGTATTGATTGGTGTAGGAAGACTCAGTTTCCTGTGGGTGACACTGTTCCCAAGGCAGGGTGTCCTGAGTAGTATGAGAGGAGGAAGCCAGCTGAGGGAAACAAGGATCCATGTGTTTTTCCTGTATCTGTTGGGATCATGGATGTGCCCCATTTCTTTAAGTTCCTGCCTTGACCTCCTTGCAATAAGAGACCACAACCTGGAGTTGTGAACCAATGAAACCTTTCTTCCCTGAGCTGCTTTTTGTCAGGGTATCTATCATAGTAACAGAAAAGAAGCTAAAACAGATGCTCAGGGCATTACCCACATGGGGTCTCAGACCCTTCTCACACCACTGTGCCCCTGATGTCATCACCAGTGCTACCCCTCTGTCCTGAACAGAGGTGAATCCAGAGAGGTGTGAAACCCTTCTTACATTCTGCTTTGGGAAATATCAGAGGGAGAGTGGACTCATTTCACCCAGTCACATAAGACAAGAAATACCCCCCATGACAGGAAGCGATTCATCTGAAACTGAGGACACTTTGTGGTCAAATTTGATTTCCTAAAGGATAAAAAAATTAAATGTCTATGTCATTGAATGGTGTTTGGAATTGTCATTTGCTTGTTCACTGATGAGATTCTACAGGCTGATACTGTGTTTTATGAGCAGGTATATATGTATTTATGATTTGTTCATAATGATATTTATCTGTAATAAAAGTTTAATTATAAGCAGCATAATGCATGTGGGTGGTTCTAACTTACAACATATCTGAAGTTATCCATATCTGTATGTATAGTCTAAATTCTGCTACCTTTTTTCATTGGTCTTTGTGTTTGGAAGTTTTTTTTTTTCAATTTGGCTTTGATTTTGTATGTTTAGAAATATATTGCTTGTTTATGTTTGAAATATGAGAGGACTTCTTGTTTCAATCATGTTTTGAACTCTACAGTTTAAAAGGTGTTCGGGGCAGTGAGCCTTGGGTGAGCAGTGTAGGACTCTTTGTAATTATAAATTCAGACAGTAGGCAATCATCCTTTGGATGATTTCTCTCTGGAGTACTTTTCTTTTGTTTAAGCCTAAGGAATTAACCTTATGAGTTGACTGGCTGTGCCTTCGGCATCTTTGATCATTATTTGTTTTTGAGGTGCAGTTTGGATCCTAGATCTCTCATGTGTCACTTAAATGGAAATAAATTGAATGAACCAGAAGTATCTCCTTTTGACTCTAGCCTGATGGACAGAAATCCCATGCTGCAGCCCTGGAAATCTCTGCACCCATACTCTGTACTACTCATCTCCTTTGCCAACCTCAGAAACCAAACTAAAGTTGTAAGCAGCAGGGAAGATCACAGGGCTGTGCACACAAATGCAAGATGCCTGGAGATGGACAGTACCTCCCTTCTAGAACATTCCCTCATCACACAGCATGCTTATTTCTCTACACAGACTATCTTCCAGACTGCCCCCTCTCCAGTTCTGCCTCCATTCTCTTTTTCTTGGTGCAAAAACCCTTCCAAAGAACAGCCTTCCCTATGTTATCTGTCTCCAGCTTGCTTTCTTCCTCCCATTATATCCTGATCATCCTGGTACAGTGACCTCACCTTCCCTCTAGTAAGTACTCTTACCACATAGGAGGGCAGAATCCAGCATGCTCCTTCTGTACTTCCCAGGGCTTATCATCTCTCCATTCCTCTGCTTTATGACAGGCTCAGTGATCTCCATTGAATTATTAAGAAGCAGAGAAGGTTCAAGGACAAGGCTTTGTGAACACAGTGCTTGCAACCTGAGCAGATCCCAAGATCATATGTAAAGGAGAGAACAGAAGCATGTTATCCCAGGCTCCCTACTTTGAGGTGGGAGGTGGAGACTCCCTGGAAACTTGCAGAACAAGTGACCTTGTACACAATTTGGCAAATGCCTCAAATAAGATGGAAGGCAAGAATTGATACCAAGGTTGCCCTTGATCTCCAGAGGTGACTGTGACAAATGGAAACACACACACACACACACACACACAAAAAAAACTGGGATATAATGATTTCCTTTATATTGGAACTCAACCTGGAGGAGCTTGTTTCCTTTTAACCAAGTGGGTTCTGGGAATCAAACTCAGGTTGTCAGTCTGGATGATAAGTGCCTTCACTGGCTAAGCCATTTCACCAACCCAGGTAACTTTCTATAGCCATAGGTGACACTGACCAAATGAAGAAGCACCAGTTATTGTCACAAAGCCTTATTGATCTCTGCTATCCCGTGGTGCAGAACTGTTTAAGGTGCTAGAGAAAGGTGGTTCTACAATATCCGTTTTAGGTTTGTTCATTATTCTGGTCCTTATGACCAACATCTGTGAACCAGGTAAAGCATCCTCTTCATCCAGCATGTGCAGGCAGGGATGGAGGGCCAGGCCAGTCACAGCCAGTCCCTCGTGGCAATGCTGTGTGCTCTCACCCTGTTTGGATGCACTGTGGCTCTGCAGGCTTTGTCAGTATAGATGGATCTTGAACTCAGCAATTAGAACTCTTTCTGTGATGAGGCCCAGGCCACCCTCAATTAGATAATATTTACATTAGTGCAGTGAACACCAGATATCTCTTAAATCATCAAACCCATCCATAGAGTGGCACTCTCATGGACTGGAAGATGAACACTTAAAAGAAATCTTGCACTAGCTTAGAATTGAGTATAATAAAGGGTTACTTATTTAGGGGTTGACTCACAGATCACAGTCCTCTGCACAAACTGGAAACAGGAACCAAATCTAGGAGCCAGAAGAGAGAGGAAATGTGTGTGCACTTTACATCACCATTTATAGTATAAGAGGTCACATCCAAGTGGGTGGGTAACTTAAAGGCTACTGGCTGTAGAATTTCCTACAGCTCCTCCCCCTTTTGCTTAAATAAGGGAGTTCTAAGTCTAATACAAAATTATATACAATAAGACCAAATATCAGGTATAAAAATTAGAATTACAGCCAGCATAAACAACATCAAGTAAGAAATATGTGATAAATGTTTTAATAATTATCCTATCCTAAGGAGTTTAAGTCTTGTATCATAAATAACTTGGCCAAGTCATGAGAGGAAAGTAACTATTACTATTTAATCTTCAACCCCATCAAAAACTCGAGAAGGGAGATAATATTACTTGAGCAGGCAGGAAGTGCAATCAAGCAACTTCCAAAATGTGCAACGAATTACAGAGACAACTGGCTACCTGGGCAATCACCCAAAGTTTCATTTGCATTGTTGGAGCATCCAAAATTGGCTAAGGCCTAGAATAACTGAGGCAGGATTTTTTTCAAAACCATCTTACCCTGTCTTGGCAAGATTTGGCTGTCTTTTTTTTCTTGTATCCTGCTTGTCTTGTCCAGACATGGTGTACTTTGTCAGTGGTTGAGTCACAGGTATTTCCTTGCCCAAAGGTCAATTTTGTCAAGAAGAAAACAAGCTCCAAGTAGAGTGTCTTAGGTACTCAACATTCTCTTGGGAATAGATCAGTGCTGCCAGGAGCAATTGAACAGAACATCAACAGAACCCAAAGTTATTTAAATACCATATTCTACAGCTATTTGAAGTGTTTGAAGATAACCTATTTATGGAGACTACAATCTCTATCTATCTAAAGAACATGATTGGTCTAAATATAAGTATAAATATACAAGAATCTATACCAATGTAAATTTCTTATAAATAATAGCTCATAAGTAATTACTCTATTATTCACTATTATTATTAGTGTGAGTAAGCACACACTAATCTATCTATTATCCCATACAGTTTCTCCTAAATGAGATCCCTGAGCCTACAAAATATGCCACCTAATCCTAAACCCTATACCAATTATAATTAACCCAAAAATGATATTCCTCACCCTGAGGACAAACTTTGTTGGGAGAGGGGATGTCGTCTTCTAGAATTACTTCCAGCTGTCATGAGGGCAATGTTCTTTCTATGGGATCCTGTGAAAGTAAAATAATGGTTAAGTTCCAAGATTAATGTCTGGTATAATTGCAAATAGTCTGAGTATTTGGTGGGGTTT